>JAJEJO010039161.1:0-24454 GCA_020662805.1 Glaucomys volans
TTTTTTTTTTTTTTAAGCTCTTTAAACTTCAGTGCATGATGAGGCAGAGAGGGAGGCGGGAGGGTGAAGGGGAGCCATAAATTCTGTGGCTGGTGTTGCTGTTCTCTGAGCAGCCCTCTAAGCAGCCTGGAAGCCTCTGATGTCGCCACAGCACTTTCATTAACATTTAAATTAAGGGTTTGTTTTCCAGGCTGTTTTATAGTCAGGGACCTTTCATGGCCTGTCACATGCAGCACCCACCCCCCCTCACCAAGCAAGTGTGTAATTGTAGCCACTACTCAGTCCTAACTCTGGGTTGTAGCGGAGGTTCAAAGGAAGTTCTGGGGATGAAGCTGTGGAGGTACAAGCTGCGACAGTCAGGAGGGGGTGTTTCTCCTTAAATGAAGGTGCTTGTAGGGCTCCTTCTCCTCTTTTCTGACCTATGCTTTTCTCTGCCCTTCAAGGGACACACTTTGATCCAACTCTGACCCTCCCACCCTTCCTTCCCTTGGGCCATGGCCAGGTGGGAAGGATGTAGTCCATCTATTCCAGTAGTTTCTCTTCATAGCAAGTTAGGGTCTGGGACTAATTGTTCTAAGATACAGGGCTCCATGCTTAATCTTTTTTCTTTTTATTATTATTTTTTAACTTCATAAATACTTCCCCTTGTGTGTAGTAAGTATAGACTTACTCTTGGGGAAGTAGCAAAAGGGATTACTATCTGCAAAGATTTTATAGTACAGTAGGGTTCTTTGATCCTAAAAAATGCATTCTTAGATAGATAAATGTGTGTATACACACCTCACTTATTCACTAGCTCCCACCAGTACTTGTGCTGGAAACTGCTTACTGATGTAGGAGATCATTCAAGGAAACCTTCCAGATCTTGGCATTCAGAGCAATCTACCCCATACCTTCAAGGAGTGAATTTGTTTCTAAGCTTTTTTTCACATGGAATATCTGGCAATATTTGGGGGTGTATTGAAGATTCTATTGATCTGTTGATGACAAGAATGTGGACCATACACGGGAGGCAGCTCCTGAGTTCACACCCTCTTGAGCCTTCATTCATCCAATGTGGCTGGTAGCTACATTTCTTCTTTTCAGTGATGAGAAGGGCAATGGGATTTTTCTCTTTCCATTCAGAGGCTGAGAACTTTTTATCCTGGGGCCTTGACTTCACTGCCTAGTCACCACCTCTTTGCTTCACTAAGCCACTCAAATCAACCATGACTTATCTCTGGGTTGAAGGTAGCTAAGTATCTTGCTCTCCTGTCCCAGGTAATCTTGTCAACAGGTGGACACCCTCATGCCTTGAGGTCCTGCCCAAGGGGAGTGAGGGAAGTGCTGGGGCAACCCCTCTGCAGGTGCCACTTGGGCTCAGATTGCAGGCTAGTGTGCAGGCCCTGCCTGGTGGTGATTAATCTGGGACACAGCTGGCAGAGGCCCCGCCAGGGCAGCTTTGGTCCCTCACTGTGAAGACCTTTGGCTCGGAGACTGAACTGATCTCTGTAGCCTGCCTCGGCTTGGAGTTTGATCTGTCAAGGCTAAAGAGGAACCTGATGGTGAAGCGGAAGCTTCTAGCCCTGTCTGACTTATGGCACTGATCCATTCCAGTGGCCTTGTCATGATAATACCTCATACATTTGAGAAGATTTCCCCACCTGTTAGCGGTAACACTCCGATCAGTCAAAAGAGGAATGTTCATGAAAATCTGTGCTTTTAGTTTTTTGAGCTAATGGAGCTTACTCTTGTAAGTAGACTGGGGACTGGGGTGGGGTATGTAGTGGGAATAAGTGAAAAGGGCAATATTGAGACTATGGCTAGATGAATAGCAGATTGTATGTTTGAGGGGAGTGGATCATGTTGGAGGTAGACGGATCACCCCATCCTCCCCCCAGTTAGGGGTAGCTCTCAGGCCATTTTCGGTGAATTTCAATATGTCAGCTTGGAGCCAAGTCTTAGCTTCCTTGCTTTCCTTTTCATTTCAAATAAAATTTCTTTTTAAAAACAGACCCCCACACACCCCTTTTCATCTTTCTGTGTCCCAGTCCCTGGGATTTCTGTGACAGTTCATGATGCCAGTTGTATTTCTTCCTATTCCGAGTTCAGGACAGGAACACATGGTTGTATTTGGCCATGGGTTTGAGGCCCAGGAATAGGAATTCTGCCATCTATGACAGTTTTCCCAAGTTAGGGAGCCTCAGTGAGTTTCATTATTATGCAGTTCCATTTGGCAGTTGGGGCATAGGACACAAGGGTTGGAACGTTTTCCTTATACCATCAAGAAGAAGAAGAGCAACTATGTGTGCCACCAGCAGTGGAATGTGCTGGCACCACTGATACGGGAAACTGGCTATAAAGATGCTGTGAATCCCAGAATTTTGTGTTGATTCTGAATTTTGCTGTGCCAACTAGAATTTCTATGCAGGATGACAAAGAATTCATTTATGCATAAGCAAACCAATGAATGTATTGGGCTCTTCCTTCGGACCCATACTACCAGATCTCTCTCTGTATAGGCTGAATGTCTGCTAATCCCTGTGCTTTCTATACTAGTTTCTCTTTCTTCTGTCCTTCCTTCCTTTCTTTGGATTGATTGATTGATTGATTGATTTGGTACTGGGGATTGAACCCAGGGGCACGCCACCACTGAGCCACATCTCCAGCCCTATTTTGTATTTTATTTAGAGGCAGGGTCTCACTGAGTTGCTTAGGGCCTTGCTAAGTTGCTGAGGCTGGTTTTGAACTCGCGATCCTCCTGCCTCAGCCTCCCAAGTGCTGGGATTACAGGCGTGTGCCACCGCGCCCGGCTCCTTTCTTTGGATTTAATCCAGAGGTACTTTACTACCAAGCTATACCCTATCCCTTTTTATTTTATATTTTGAGACAGGGTCTTGCTAAGTTCCTTAGAGCCTTCCTAAAGACTGGATTGCTGAGACTGGATTTGAACTTTTGATCCTCCCGCCTCAGCCTCCTGAGTCACTGGGATTACAGGAATGTGCCCCTGTACCAGGCAGGTATAGCAGTTTCTTGAACAGTGTTCTCTAGAAGTTTTGGATTATGAGCTCTGGGGGAGTAGGGGCTTTTTTTCCTGTCTTGTGTGAGGAGCCTGTTATTGAAGATGCAAACCCTGTGTCTCTGGGGTGCCTTAATAGGCTGATTACTCAAGATCCTTGCCACTTTTCTAAGCTTTTTCTTGTTCCACTTTCTGGGCAGGACATTTTTATAGGAGGCAGTGTGTGATCTGGACTGTGGCACTCCATCAGAGAGGTTTGACTTGAGCCTATGTGAGGTGATGACAAGGGTGGGAGGAGCAGAGGGAGGAGGGAGGTGAGTATACGAAAGTAGAAGCCATGGTAATTGCAAAGGGAATATTAGTCCAGGAGCTGCTGGCCCAGGAAATTGCTTTTTTCAGAAGCTTTCTTTTTTCATAGTTTGCAATGCAAATTAAAAACATGAATGGGCACCAAAAAGTATAGAGGGGACAGGTGGGATGCCAGTTGTGATGTGCTAAAATTGAAGACTGAGCAGTGTCTTAATTTGCAGGGGAAAATTTGAAGTAAAGAGAGAGAATCTTTTAGTAGAGTAAAATAATTTAAAATCACAATTTGCTGTGATTTTCCCTTATGTTTTCCATATACTCATGTTCAGGCCTGTCTCTGGACCTGCTCAGCTTGCCTTTCTGTCTTCTCCTCTGCTCCTGCCTGCAGCAAAGTCATAATCCAGCTTTTAGAACAATGGCTATGGTGACCATGGTGTGGTATTTCAATTTTCACAGCAGCTCCATCTACATCAGTGTGCTTTAGAAAGTGTACACATTGACACTGGGAATTGGGAGTCCCTCGCACAGGCTGAAGAGCATGCATCTCAAAGGCAGGAGCTTGCCTGCTCTGAGAGGGTGTTAAAGCCAGGATCTTCTCTGGTCCTTGTAACAGCAGTGGGTATGCTTGATAAGTAGACCGTGAAGCTACTAGGCTCTTTTCCTCTCTTGATTCCCCGTGCTTCTCCATCCATGACTTTTTGCTTTCAGGCTGGATACGCTTATGTCTTTGTTGCCTCTGGATGCTTTGGTTATGCTGGAGGTGAGGATGTCAGGGGTGGCCTCCACTGGCCTTGTGCTGGCATAGCAGGAGATCAGGTGAGAAGCTCCAGACTGGCTTCTTTCAACTGTTGAGCTCAACAGGGAGACATGAGGAGAGAGGGAACTGAAGGCCTTGTGGAGGGTAAACATCCCAAGTATAAAGGTGCCCATTAGTAGAAACCAGTGCTTAACTATATCGGGTCCTATTTGCCTCCTTCTTTGAGGGCTTCATTGTATACCTAGCATGCACTGGCTGAAGGAAAGGCTAGGATGTGAGGAGTAAGGTGACATGTACCCCTTTTTGCCGGTGGCCACCACAAGTGTCCCTCTCTCACTTCTTCATGAATTAAGGATTTTTTTTCCTTTTTCCTTGCAGTGCCAGGTATTGAATACAGAGCCTCATGCATGGGAGACAAGCACCTACCACTAAGCTACAGGCCCAGCCCCATTAAGGAATTTTGAAAGAGAAATTAGTTTGAGACTTGTCCCAGGTCAGGCTCATGATGCCTGGTCAAAACTCTGGTATATCAAAAGCACAGTCCCCAGTAGGTTTCTGTCTAGATTTAATTGCCATCACTGGCATAGACTTCTTACTCCAGGCTTACTGTACCATGATCTCTGGGGCCACAGAGAGAGTTGCCAGCACAAAGTACATGGCCCTGTCCCTCCTTCTGAGGATTCTATTCTTGCAGTGTATTTCTCTTTCCCTGCTATTTTCTGCCTTGCCACAGCTATAGCATTAGCTATCCTGGCCCAGTTTATACCTCTTTCCTCCTGTATCTAAAGGAGAAAAGAAGGGTGAGACTTATTACATTTGGCAGAGAGAGGAACATGTGGGTTAATGTGTCTGAAGTATTCTCTTTTTTCTGCAGGTTTGACACTTACTAGTGCCCAGAGTGAGCTGGGGTTGAGAATTTTTTAAAAATTAATAGAAAAAAAACATAGATTATTCAAAAGATTCTTCTACTTGTTAGAAATCTATGGCAAGGAAAATCCTTCTTTACAGGCTGGTAAGGACACGCCCAAGAATAAGGAGAGAAAAGTCAGAGTTTTAAAATTATATTAGGTTGGCAGAGTGTATCGAAACAGGAATGTGAAAAACTTTCAACATATAAATTCCACTTCTAGGAATTTAACTTAAGGCAATAACCAGACAAGTTGCAAGATATACATGTAAAGACTTACATCGGGTACACACCAACATCCATGAGTTTGCTTAAATGTTTCCCCTACATTCACTCAATAGAATACTATGTAGCCTTTAAAAGGATGATATAAATGTATATTTATTGGCCCTAAAAGATATCATAACAAATTATGGAATGAAAGAAAGTCACAAAATAGTATGATAATTTAAATATCACTTCAGGGATATTTATTAAGTGGTAGATTTCTATTCACATTTAGTTTCTTTTTACTTTTTTGTATTTAATTTTTTTATAATTAGCCTGTTTCATAATAAGAAAGAACATAAATTACATGTAAACATTTATTTCAATATCAGGCAATTATGGAAGGACTTATTTTTCTTTACATAATTATTTAAATTAGGGATACATGGACCTACCTTTACTTTTTATTGTAAACAGCTTTATTGAAGTATAATTTATATAACATAAAATTGAGCCATTTAAATGTACAATTTAAGTGTACAGTTTTCTGATTTTTAGCAAATTTACAGAGTTATGCACCATAATTCAGTTTTAGAATATTCTCATCATTCCAAAAGACCCTTTCTTACTTTCATTTACCCACCATTAAATATAGGTTTTTGCTTAGGACCCTTTTTGGGGAAAGAAATAAGCAAAAATAACTGAAATTTAAAAAAAAAATTAGATATATAAATTCAGAACTATTTTTCTTTGTAAGTAATTCATCTGTCTGAGTGCCTATCTTATAGATATATTAAATGCAGTCAGATGGGGAGCAGGAAGCCTACGAAGTAGTTTTTACTATCTAGAAACTTGTAGTGTAATTGGGTGCATGTACTCAACGGCAGGGTGTTCTGGTGTATATGTAGTATAAGTGCCATTGCTGTTGGGGTTATTATCTGCAGGAAATCAGAGGAAAGCAGTAGCTTTGTTAAATTGGATTACTTTGGAGTTTGAAATGGGTCTTGTACAAAGTCCCATTTATACTGCAGAAGGTAACTTCAGGTAAAGGAACTGGTATGAGAAAAAAAAAAAAAAAGGATGAGGAAGCTCAAGGTAGGTTTAGGACTCAGGGAGGACACATTTGGCTGGCTGGAGGGAAAGTTTGGGGCCTAGTTTTGGAAGGTTTTAAAGAGCCAAGTGTGACTATATCTGAGGAATATAGGTAATCATGGATGGCTTCTGACCAGATTAGTTTCATGATTAATGTGGCATAGTGTACAGGATTCTTTGGAGGAGAAAGACAGGCTGGACATTTTTCCAGTGGTGCACTGGATCCTAGGTACAGTGGGAACTATGAGGCTGTCCTGAGTGCATGTAGGAGGGGAGGGGAGAGACCAGGAGGAGACCTTTGTGAGCCTGGTGACAGACAGTGCTGGTTTGAACAGACCCATTTCTATTTTATGGGACAGTCAGGTAGCGTGACCAGAGATAGCCAGGAATGGTGTCCTGGGGCTCAGATAGCGAGCCAAGATGCAGAAGGCCTCCTTCACATGGAGACAATAGTAGAAAAAACATGGGGATTAGCACCAAAGGAAAATGCAGAGAGAAAGAAAGATAGCAGAAGAAGATTCAAAGAGGCAAGAGGGACAATCAGAAAGCACAAGGAGAACTAGGAGCCAGGGAAGAGTAGAGCACCTGGCCAGAGAAGATGGTGAGCAAATGAGGATTTGCTGGGCAACTTACATCAATCAGTTGACCACTACCTTGCTTGCTATGCCTCCTTCCTATTCTAATACATAGGTAAAAATACAGACTCTATATATTGATGCACAGAGATTTGCAAGTATTTAGTTTTCCTTGCATGATTTCAGCATTTTGTTTTCAAACTGTAATAAGTTTGCTCTTTCTCAAGTTCTCCTCTCTGGCTCTTTTGCTCTTTGTTATTCTTCCTTATGAATATTTATTTTTTCTCCAGGGTTGTCTATTTCAGGTTTGCTAGTTTTTCTCCTCTTCCCACAAAGCCACTCAGTCAGTCTCAGAGGTGGTTTTGAGGGTCAGTAACTGAGCTAGAGATGCTCAGCGACACAGGGAGGGAGTTCTTGAATTCTGGTTCTTTCCCCCAGGGACTGTGGTGTCTAGGGTAAGTGAGAGAGGCGGGTTTAGGAGCAAGGAAAGAAGCACCAACCATGTTGCCGCTGAAGGTATTTGGCATTGGAGCCATAGGCTGCCCAGATTCTGGGCTTGCTTGAGCAACAGTTCCTGTATGAAAACCTTTTCTTTAGAGACTTGAATAAAAACTTTCCAATCCTCCTTGGATTCTTTTGGCTAGTAATTCCACAGAGCTTGTCATTTGTGTTTGAAGCTAGTGGTGAGGAGGGCGGAGTAAGGAGAAGCGAGGGGGTGGAGATGGGAAGCAAAGAGGGAATCAGAGAGAGAAATTTTATTGAGGGAGAGTTTGCTGGGTTTATGGGAGGGAATCTCTCCCCTCCTCCCCATTCGGATTTGAAAGGGCCGGTGAATCTTTGATTAGGTGCAGGTCAAAAGAATTTACACATTGTGACCTTAATAACTAGAGGTGATTGGCAGGCGGGCTATGGGGAGGGGGCTGCGGGCCCCTTTCATCTCACTTAGCACAGAAGAGAGACAATGGGCCAGCCGATTTTCCTTGTTGTCCCTTGTTTGAAAAGGTCTGGTGTCTCTACTAGGTACCTGTGACATGGGGGTCTTGATTGGGGTCTCATAAAGGCCCCTGTCAGTATGTCCAAAGGCCAAGAGTACAAAAGCAAGCAGTGGGTGGGGGTCTCAGCTGACCACTGAAGAAGGGAGGGGAGGGCCCGGGAGGCAGTGGAGGGAGAAGCAACCCCCGATGTGAGCCCTTATAGAGGGAGGGGAGGCGGGGGGCAGAGAAGGGCCATTTTTGTCCCTAACTCATCAAGCACATCTGCAGAATTGTCCAAGCTGCTGCCTCCTGGTTTCAAAAGAAAAAAAATGATCGTTTGATAAACCGTCCCGATTCACCACTTTCTCACAAGGGTGGGAGACCCAGCCCTGACCTCTGTATGATTTCACATCAGGACCGGGCTTTCTTGCCCCACCTCCAAATTGCTAGAGAAACTTTGAAATGTATCCTGTGGCTTTCTCTCTCCCTTCTTTCACCCCCCGCCCCCCAATTTCCCACCCTCTCTACCCCACTGGCCTCTGTTTTCTCCCTGGGCGCTCCAGAGTGTAGGCGAGTAATTAGTCCCCTCTTTCTGGGGCACAATGAAGCCAGGGTGTTTGGAGGGCCCCTTCCCACCGCTCACAGAGCTGGGGGCCTGGGGGAAAGGACCAGGTGGCATATGCAGTGTGTTCCAGGCCTGTGCAATCACTGGGGGCCAGAGTGGGGGCTCAGGATTGGTGTGCTCCTGCTTCTCGAAGGAATGTGCAGAGGCGCATGCATTAATGGTCCCCATACAATGCTTGCATTTTTTGTCCCCCCTGCCCCCCCAGCAGAGGCATCTTCCATGAAAAGCTGCTGAACCTGGAGCCCAGGCGGGAGCTGTCACTGCCACAGTGGCGTTATTTCCCACCCTGCGCTTAGTCACTTGGAGCTAACATGGGAGACCAACAGGCCGCGTCTCCGGAGAGCTGGATCTTTGTATCCGATGTGTGCTCCCCCTCTGCCCTGTCAGTTTTGTGTGTTCACGGAGTGTTGATTTTAATGCGGGCCTGTGTTGGTCTGGGAGGCCAGGCTGGGGGGCCTCAGGTCTTTGTCTTGCAGGGCCTTTTCTTCTTGGAGGGTCTTCAACCCTGGAGGCTAGTGGCAGATTTGAGAGGTAGGGTGAGATGCCAACTCTGGCTGGCAAAGGATTCCCCCATCCATGTGTCTGTCACAGACCACTGCGGGGTGCCTAGAAAACAAGAGCACCTTGGGATGCTCCAACACACGCTTGCTTGGCACCCCACCACCCCTTGAGGGGGGTGGTTAGTTCTACCCTGTAGGATGCCAGCTTGAAGTGAGGAAAATCCCCCCTTGCATCTGAGTCTGGCAGGAGCACAGATTGTGAGCCTCCGGGAGCAGGGCAGGGCCTTGTTTGCAGGAGTTCAGATAGGCGGGGCAGGCAGCAGGGGTACTGGGAGAGCATTGGAGTCAGCTGCAGAAACTGAAGCAGTTGCAAGGGCAGGAGCCAATAGGCCAGGCAGGAAAGAGGCAGGGTGGCAGGGGAGCTTCAGGAAATCACACATGCTCATCTCTGGCATTGAGGGCAGTGTCCTTGGTAACCATAGGCTGAGCAGGAGGCATTTTCTCCAATGAGGAGAACTGGGTACCAGGAGCTGGGAGACAGGATTTGTACCCTATGTGTGCCCCAAGGCTTGCTGGGGTGCAGATGAGTGACTTGATGGGGAACTTTAGCCCAGGTGTGGCCTGCTCTGCTTTTGGGGAGAGCATAACCTCCTAGGCATTGGATGTCAGTGATGAGGCCTGCTCCCTGAGCTGTGGCCAGGCCATATTTCTGATATCTGTCATGGCCCTGAATGTGGGGACTTTCCTCTAAGGAGCAGGTTTTCAGAACAGGGCTGTGTCTTCACTTTCCATGTAGATTAGAAGGCAGAGATGAGGTGGCCCTATGGAGGCATCTGCCAGGGTTCACTGAGCACAGTGGCTCCTCTGTGCTACTGCTAGCACCCTTTAGACTATCTCAAGCATTAGTGCCAGTTATGCTTCTAGGTCCAACAAGGGAAACGAAGCTGGAGTTTGAAGGCCTTTGAGGGGCCCGAGTCCTAAAGGGGCCTACCAAGAAGAAGGATCTCCAGATTTGGGTCACTATTCCAGTTTCTTTCATTGAGAAATAGGCATTCCCAGCACCCCCCCCCACACACACACACTCCTTTTTCACTTTTCACTGTTCTTTTACTTTAATTTTTCCAAATGCTGTTTCTCCCTTCCTTTCTTTTCCATTTTGCAGAAAGTCTGAGAGAGACAGCTTGTGTGTATGCTGTGATAATGGATATGGCAGTGTCAGGGATGGTCAGCCTGGAACTCAAAAGTGTGGACAAAATACTGTTAAACTCCCCCCAGGCTGTCCTACCAATGCCTGACTGGGAGGGCACTGCCACATCACAACTTCTAAGTGTTAACTTGATGAAGAAGAGATGCAAGCATGGAAACAAATTAGATATATCTATGGGGGGTGTTCAGCTGGAGAAAACAAGCATTTCTTACTAATTGGAGTGCAGGGCATTTCATTATTAAGCTTCATTATAAGAGGAAGAGTACAGCGAGCCTCTTTGGGGATTCCCTGGGTTGTTTTTTTTCTTCTTTCTTTTCCTTTTTAAAAGTATAATTATATTTAGGGTGGAGGAAGAAACAGAAATTGCTCTTGGTAACTTTGCAGAGCAACCAGTAGTAAAAAGCAGAGTTCAAAGCAAGGTAGAAGAGAGGGACAGATGGACTTGTGGGAAAAAAATTGAGTCCTTATTCTTTTATTTTTAATTTTTAATTTTTGGTACTGGGGATTGAATTTGGGGGCACTCAACCACTGAGCCACATTCCCAGTTCTATTTTGTATTTTTTTAGAGACAAGGTCTCAATGAGTTTCTTAGGGCCTTGCCATTGCTGAGACTGGCTTTGAACTCCCGATCCTGCTGTCTCAGCCTCCCAAGCCACTGGAATTACAGGTGTGTGCCACCACACCCAGCTGAGTCCTTATTCTTATTCTTTTTTTTTTTTTTTTTGGAACCAGGTATTGAACTCAGGGACACTCGGCCACTGAGCCACATCCCCAGCCCTATTTTATATTTTATTTAGAGACAGGGTCTCACTGAGTTGCTTAGGGCCTCGCTAAGTTGCTGAGGCTGGCTTTGAACTGGCGATCCTCCTGACTCAGCCTCCCAAGTTGCTTGGATTACAGGCATGTGCCACCACGCCCGGCTCTGAGTCCTTATTCTTTTACAACAAAAAGGGGTGGGAAAAGCTCTGGTGTGGTGGGAACCTCACATCTGAAACCAAGATCAAGGAATTGGGAATGATGGGAACAGTGTTCATCAAACACCTGACTTTCTGGGAGACCTGATATTTGGCATTTTTTTGGACTTGAGATTGAACTCAGGGGCATTTTGCCACTGAACTATATCCCCAGCCCTTTTTATTTTTTATTTTGAGACAGGGTCTTACTAGGTTGCTGAGGTTTTTTTCAGGTTGGCTGGTTCTTGCTGGTTGCAATCCTCCTGCCTCAGCCTTCCAAGTTGTGGGATTATAGGCGTGAGCCACCATGCCCAGCTTTGATGGTGATGATGACTACTACTATTATTCCTTCTCTTCCTCCTTCTCCTCTACTTCCTCCTCCTCCTCCTTCTCTTCCTCCTCCTCTTTCTTCTCTTCCTCCTCCTCCTCTTCCTCCTCCTTCTTCGACGCTACTGCCGCCGCTGCCGCCGCCATCATCATCATCATCATCATCATCATCATCATCATCATCCAGGGCCTTTAATATGCTAGGCAAGCACTCTACCACTGAGCTGAATCTCCAGCATATATTTGACTCTTCTAATTTCTGTATTAAATGATAGAATGGTAGAGAACAAATGGAATGAGAAAGTCTTGCAAAGCTGTCATTTCCCAGCATCTGCACTTTGCTTGTGGGTCAAGGAGGAATGGGGTGGAGTAGACTTTCCCTGGGTCTGTTTGGGTGCACATTTACTTTGATCCAGGCAGGGGCAGCCTGGGCTGTCCATGGTGGATTGTCTGACTTAGATAATGAGCTTGGCTTTACAGTGCTGACTAGTTTCCTGCTGCCATCATCACTGCAAGACTTATGTCCAAAGTGTAATCAGTCCCCCAGAAAACTTTGATCCAATGTGCTTGCTTAGTTCAGGTTCTGTTCAGATTATCAGGTATCCAATATTCTTAGGAAAGCTGAGAAGACGTATCATCATGAGTTGTACCCATGAGTGGGGTACAAAATCTCAAGTCATTTTGTTTTTTGTTTTGTTTTTTTGTTTGTTTGTTTGTTTGGAACCAGGGATTGAACTCAGGGACACTCGGCCACTGAGTCACATCCCCAGCCCTATTTTGTATTTTATTTAGAGACAGGGTCTCACTGAGTTGCTTAGGGCCTCGCTAAGTTGCTGAGGCTGGCTTTGAACTCACGATCCTCCTGACTCAGCCTCCCAAGTTGCTTGGATTACAGGCATGCGCCACCGTGCCCAGTTTCAAGTCATTTTGTATCATACTTATTGTGACTTCATCAAAGGCCCCAAGTTTTTGCTTTTCTCCACCCAATTCATCCTTTGCTTTTACTACAAGCTTATACTTGGTTCAGCCTCCCTGAGGCATCAGGACTTTTAAGTACACAGAGCATCTGCCTGTGGATGGTAGACCTGAGGCCTCATCCCTTCCTTTAGCAAACAAGAGCTTCCTGGTGACTGGATAAACCTGGAGTTTAAGAGCTCAATAAGCATAGGATGGAGGCAGCTCACTTCTGTCTCCCTCTTCTCTCTTTTCCCCTTCCTCCCACAGAGAGGAAAAGGTGTCCTCTGTGCTTTTTTTCTACTTTCCCAAAGTGGAGGAAGTAGTTAGCAGCCATGAAAGTTAGCAGATTGATGGGCACCAGCACTGCTATTGAATTGCAGGTGCAAGTCCTGTACCTTCTCTCAGCTCTGTGTATGTGCGTCTATCGCCTGTCTCTTAGCCCATGCGTCCATAAATGTGTCAGGATGTCTGGCAGTTCCTTTATCTCTGGTGCCTCCCACCAATCTTAAAGTGAGGTGAGTCACAGGGCCAGTATGCCAGGAACCCAAACCACCAGCATGTTTGCAAATTTGTCATTTCTTCTGAAAAGTGGGTATCCCTCCCAGGTGGCTTAGCAGGAAAGAGGAAGTCTCTAATCAAATGATCTTTTTGTTGTCCTTCTATTTTCCCAAGAGAAAACCCAATAGTTTTATGGTTTGTGATATCAGAAATAAAGGAAAAATATGCCATCAGAAAAAAAAAAAATCTACTCTAAGGCCAGTGTTGGTGTAGTGTGTGGGTTGAGCTAAACTAGAACTGCCTGAATCCCAGACCCAGCAGCTTCTGACACTGCCACGTGAGACCCTCTCCTTTAGAGACCCAGTGAGGATAGGCTTTCCCTCATCTTCTCTAAGAGATAGTCACCCAAAGTGGGCATGGCATCAGCACTCTGGGGCCCAGTGGAGAGGAGCTGACAGGGGCAAGAATAAGAGGGGAATAGATAAGTTAAAGGAAGTAACCTAGTAAAAGGAAACCACTGGAACGCGGGTCTGGCAGCCCTGGGTGTGGAGCCTCCATTTGGGAAGCCCTATACTTTCATGCCCAGCAATGCTGTGTGGGTGTGTTTGGTCTTGGGGAACTTGAGGGCCTAGAGTTTTGTGGTGGAGCAGAGTGAAGTGATGCTTGAGTCACCCCTACCCCTGGCAAGTGATAGAGAACTTCTTTCTGGGTTTCTTGGTACCAACTCTGTCTCTCTTGGGACTTTAAATCTCCCAAAAGGGATAATAGGTACTAGGTGCTGTGGGATCATTGTTGGCTTTTTGTTTCCCGGGTTTGAAATGAATTGGATTGCAAAAGCAATTTCCTTTTATTCTTTTTTAAAAACCAACAAAATATCCCCAAATCAAATATTAGCACTCCAAACTTTTCATCTGTCTCCCTCTCCCTGAGCTTTATTTGCTGGAGAGTGAAAAGTGCTTTTCCTAGCCTCCTTTAGGTTGCATGTTAAACAAAGTGAGAAACCCAGGGAAGGAGGAGGCTGGTGCCAGAAGGGCTGGCCACTGCCCCTCCTGTTTCTGCTTCACATCTGGGCCATAGCCCAAGTAAGCAAAGATGCCTTGACCAGCAACAAGCCCCAGCTTTGTTGTGCCTGGTGGGGAAATGCTTTCTGGAGCCCAGGGATCTCCTCTGAGAACCACCTGTGCCTCCTAGCCTCCTGCCCAGTTGGGCCTTCTGGCATAGGGCCCTGCATTCCTGCCAGGAAGCTGGTGGTATGGAGTATGGTGGGGAGATGGCTGAAGGGACTCAAATTCCAGTTTGCCCCTTAAGGCCCCTGCTGGGCTCAGGATCTCCTGAGGTCCTGGCCAGGTAAAATTGGTCCTTTCTGTCATCAGCATTGATGGTGTCTTTATGAAGTGGTCTCACTTCTTAACTCCAGTTCTTAGTGCTTCAATAAAGGAATAATATAGGTTCCCTTTACTAGACCACTTCCTTGATCAAGAATTTGTTGCCTAACCAGTGATGACAATAATGATGAGATTGACCAGCAATTATGGAGTGCCAACTAAATTCCAAGAACTATGCTGAATACTTTGTGCCCCAGAGAGGTACTATCAGAAGTTAGTTAACTTGCCCCAACCACATCTCTGATGTTCCCAGAGTTTGAGCCTTGGCATCTGACTCCAGAGTTCGTGCTTTTTAGCTGCTGTACTGTGCTGTGCTACTTCCCTTTCCCATGCTAAACTCTCTCATTTGGGTTCAGAACTTGTTGACTGTTTTGAATTGTTTCTGGTTTTAAAAATGAGTTTAAGACTTGATTTTCTGGCTGGACCTGAAGCTGCTTCCAGGCAAGCCTATGGATTTTCTTTTTCTGAATACTTGAGCACCTAGCACAGGGTTGGCTTGGAGAGCACTCAGGTACTTACTGAAGGAATGAAGACCTGTCTTTGTCCACCAAGAGCTCAGGAATTGCCCTGGCAAGGCCTTGTTCTGTGAGAGAAGCAGGCGATGCCAGAACAGGGTCTTCTGTCTGTCCTGCAGGCAGCCTGAGTGTGGCTAAGGAGAAGAGGATGTCCTGTATGGGCAGGACATATGTTGATGCAGGGGTGGCAAGAAAAATAGAAGGCAGAATCCAGGCCATATATGTTGGGGGGTCCAACCCATTGTTCCCAGCAGCCTGTTTCATGAATCTCCATGGGCCTGCTGACCTACACGTCTCCTCTAGGTTGCTGGACTAGACTGCAGGGAAGGAGGAGGCTTCCCTATGAATGACCAGAGTGTGAGGGCAAGATCTCATTTCACTTCTCTGAACTATGGGTGTTGGAATTAGCTACCCTTTCCTATGTAGATTCTTCTGTAGAGAACACACTTGTTAGGTCTTGTGTTGGGGCTAGGGTCAAACTGTAGTTCCTAGCAGCCAGCCCAGGCCAGGGAAGGAACAGGGTAGGGGTACCCCATCATACTACAGTAGTTTTCATGGCTAGGTCTTTTTTATATTGGATAAATAGACCAAAAGTGACCTGGTTACTACCTACAAACTGTGTACCAAACAGCTCCAACTGCCCACAGCCATAGCTGCCCTTGAGTAGAGTTCATCTGAACTCTCAGAGACTCCATGGTGTGTGCTGAGTTTTGATGGCAAATCAGGCCTGATCTTATTTCTATTGGTGTAACAGAAGGCAGTCTGGGAGGCAGGGCTGTGCAGTAGGGGCCTGCGCCATGCGTTTGTCTTTTATACCAGTCCTGGATGCTGCTATATCATAGAGTCGGTAGTAGTTTTAGAGAGTATCTGGTTCTGGGTTTCTGGGTGTAGGGCTTGTTGCAAGAGGGAGCAGTTGGAGGTGACTGGGCTGAGGCTCAGTTCACTTGTCCCAAACCTCTGCTTAGTCTTATAAAATTTACTATAGATGCTAGCTCACAAAAGTGTTGTTTTTAAAAAAGTTGAAACATATTATCCTAGCGTAACTGGTTTCCACTTTATAGACAAGAATTATGAGACCCCAGGAGGTTATGGACTTGCCTAAGGTTGGGTAGCCTGGGAGGCACCAAGATGGCACTAAAGGCCAGCTGATATGCCCAGCTCTGACCCTTGCTGGGGCCCAGGCCTGCTGGCAGTGGGTCCACCCTACCCAGTACTCTGGGCCTCTTCACCTGGCCTTTAGCTCAAGTCCTCATTCTCTCTCTCACTTATGTACAACTCATTTGTTAACCACCCTTCTATTTGTGTTTTTCATTGTTATATTTTCTCAAGGAGAACTGCTTCTCTCCTGTGTCTGGGGCTCAGGATCGCTAGGGCTAGTGGTGAGGGGCCAGTAGCCTGCTTGCTGCTGGCCCTATGGTAGCTTCCCTCTCTGGAACCTGCAGTCCAACCTTTACACGCTGTGGCTCTGACCCCAGATAAACCCCATGCTTCTCCCACCTGCACCTCCCTAGCCTTGATGCCACCACTCAGTAGAGGGCTCAGTTTGCCCTTGCTTAGTGTTGGGTGGTAGGGTTGCTCTGGTGGCAGGGCACCTGAGCAGTGTCAGTTTCAGTGTAAGTTTCAGTGTCATAGGGGTTTTCTGAGTCTCCCTGGCTTTTCACTCCCAGGAGAATCTCTTTCTGAAGAAGTTTCCTGACTCTGGGCTGCTTATGAAGGCCTAAATATGGTGTGAACTCTGGCTCCAGGGCAACCTAAGCAGAAACAGCACTATGGTCACTCTGCCACATAGCCACCTCCCTCTTCCCAGCCCACTCGAGTTCCATCACCATCCTTTCCCTGTTCTTTGCTTCATGATGTAGGGCAGTGGTGCCAAGTACAGGTCAACTGGCTTGAGTGCCTCCACCTCCCAGAAAGCCTTTGGGGCACTGACCCTGTCTGAAGAAATTTTGAGTGGATGACCTGGAGATAGTGGATCTTCCCTCCCTCATCCAGGCCCCACCCTGGCTGCCTCATCCAGGCCCTGGTCTGGCTCACCCTGGTGATTCAGAGCCCTCTTTTGTTTGGCCTGCACAGTGCAGCCTTAGCTCACCGTTCCCACATGCCATGGTCTCCCAACCATTCACTCTGATGGCTGAAAAGCCCCTCAGCTAATTGCGTTGGGCTGAAAATTACCACTTCCCTGTGTTCCCCTGCTGCTGAGGACATTTGTGTCACTGCTGTATTTAGGGGGAACAAAGACCCCCTGTGGGCAGAGCCCAGGTACAAATGTGGGATGGGGGGAATAATTGCGATCTCTCCAGGTGAAAGCCCCTGTTAAACTTCAGTAAGTCAATTAGGCTTGGAGGGGAGGGCAGAGATCCCCACAATAAACTGTTCCCACCAAGCAATTAAAGAAAATCATTTTAGCTTTGAGGACAGAAACTGCTTATTAGAAATTTTGTGGGGCCCTCTCCTCCCCTACCACAGCCCCCTTGGGATTGAAACAACAAAACGCCTTCCTCAATAGAAGTGTTTCCCCTCCTTCCACTCATTGTGTGGCCTGAAAGCACTTACTGTGGGAGGGCTGAGGGAGGGACAGAGACAGGCCAAAGGGGGAGAACTAGCAGGGGCTTAACACCTGGGCTGGTGCAAAATCACAACTGCCCAGTGAGGTTGGGTAAAGAGGCTCCTGTGGGCACAGTGTGTCCCCAGGGTATGTGTGGAGTGTGCTGTGGTGGGACTAGCATGTGCCCTCAGACTCCTAAGAGTGGACACTAAGCAGTGCACACGTGTGTGTGCAGCCTCTTGAATGCTCCTTACCAAAGGGAGCAAACACAAGGCTGTGGATGTATGTGTGTGTGTGTGTGTGTGTGTGTGTGTGTGCAAGTGCACCTTCTTATAAAGGGTGGCAAAACCAGAACAACCCAATTGGGCATGCACCTCTCCAAAGCTGTGACTGGGCCCATGTTCTCCCACCTCTCAGTAGCCAAATACCAGCACCTGGGAGTTGAGCCACAGCATAGTTTTCTGCCTCAGACAGTTGGCAACAGAGGGTGAACTGCCAGCAGTCACCTACTAGCCCCAAACTAAGAATAGTTTAATCTCCACAGTGTTGTTTCCCATGTTGGGGTGAGGTGTGGAGACTCAGAAGGAAAGAAATCAGAGGCCTGGACTGGCACATGCTTTCTTGGTACCTTGTGTGACTGATATGACTTATGGGAAGCCCTGTTTACAAAGCCTTGCCCTCCCCAGTTTCTGGAGAGAAACATAGATTGGGGAGATACGAGGTCTTTATCTTTTCTGGGGAGGATGGTAGGGAGGGAAGTAGACTTGTGCGATGGTCCATAACTGTAATTTCCCAGTGCATATGTATGTGTGTACCAAGAACACAGATGATGTAGGCCCTACACCCTACCCTGCCCTATGTCTTGGCACTTTCGGGGAGAGCTGGTGGCGCTGATGGTGGGCATGGCATTAAGTCAAGGCCTGCCCTGGCCCCAGTGCTTCCCTGGGGCTCATGATGTGTTTGGCCCTTATTCCAGTGTTCCAAAGAGATGAAATTAAACATCGAGGGGTAGACCTTTCCCAGAAATCAAATATGCCAAGTTATTTGCCTACCAAGGGGCCTTCGGAGGTAGAATTTGGTGCTTACAGGATGGCATTGGAAGGGAAGCGCTGTTGACAGAATCCTGAGAGGAGTGGGGAGGTGAGACATTATGGAGAGCAAGGGCTGCCTGGAATTTGAAGGTCTTGATGGGTGGCCAAGATGGAGAGGAGCAGAAAGGAGCTGCTCACTGTGACAGCCAGGATACAGTGGCTACTCTGAGGAGATGGGTCTTTAGAGCAACCTGAATTTCAAATACTTGTCATGGTTAACTTTGATTTATATATATATTTATATATATACATATTTACATATATATATATATACACACACACACACACACACATACATACATACATCTAAACACATATGTGTCTTTTTATGTACTATGTAAGGATATATTTATAGAATTTGTATGGCATGATATCATTATTTTTACATGTCAAAATGTGATTTTCCATGAATGGGTTTTGGTTTCCTCATACATAATTTCTGACTTAGGACTTCAAATGTCTTTATGATCTGGGGGGCAAATTCATTTTTAGAAAAAGAGAGCTAGGCACAGTGCCCCGTGCCTTTAATTCCAGCAACTTGGGAGGCTGAGGCAGGAGGAATCCAAGTTCCAGCCTCACCTGGGCAACTTAGCAAGACTCTGTCTCAAAATATAAAAAAGAGCTGGGGATGTAATTCAGTGGTAGAGCATCCCTGAATTCAATTCCAGTACCCCCCCTCCTCTCGCCACACACACACTCCTGCAACAAGAGAGTTGCATGGGGTTACAAAAATAGATTGTATGTAATCCCAGCACTTGGGAGGCTGAGGCAGGAGGATCACGAGTTCAAGGCCAGCCTCAGCAACTTAGCGAGGCCCTAAGCAACTCAGTGAGACTCTGTCTCTAAATAAAATACAAAATAGGGCTGGGGATATGGCTCAGTGGTCAAGTGCCTCTGGGTTCAATCCCCGGTACCAAAAAAAAAAAATTAGATTGTAGCCGGGTGAGGTGGCACATGCCTGTAATCCCAGCACTTGGGAGGCTGAGGCAGGAGGATTGCGAGTTCAAAGCCAGCCTCAGCAACTTAGCAAGGCCCTAAGCAACTCAGTGAGACCCTGCCTCTAAATAAAATACAAAATAGGGCTGGGGATGTGGCTCAGTGGTGGCGTGCCCCTGGGTTCAATCCCTAGTACCCCCCTCCCCCCCAAAAAAAATAGATTGCAGTCAGTGGACTTTGTGTTATTTGTATTTTTAAACTTTTAAAATCTGAAAAATTTCTAACACTCAAGGAGAATATAGTAAAATTAGCCTTCACATCTTCCATCAACATCTTAATTATTTTGTGCATGGTTTTCAATTGACTTAGATGACCACCTGTAAAGTGTCTTTAAAGCATCTACTTCTTAGATGCCCAGCTCTACAGTTGGTGAGAATGGAAGGGTCCTAGGGTGGACCAAACTTTGTGCCTCATGGTTTCTAGTAGAATTTTTATTTTCATCAGTCCATGAAAAGGAGTCCAAGAAACTGGCCAAATCTCTGATCAGGGCCTTGAAAACTCTATTCCCATCTCTCCGGTGACATCCTTGATACCTAATTCTGTCCATACTACCTCTCCAGCCCTCCTGGAGTGGGAAGGTCGATTTTTCTTGATGCTCCTCTTGGGCCTTGGTGTGAGAGAACCCCCCTCCCCATATCCTTTATGAAGCCCAGGCCACCAGCCTGTGTGGCTCAGTTCCATCTGCTCTCCCAGCAGCCCAGCTGGAGTTAAGGTAGCTGTTTTTGGTCAGGTCTCCAGGTCATCAGTAGATGCCTGGCAAAGCACCTCTTGGTGGCACATTCATTTAGGTGAATGTCTAGCAGCTACTAAGCAGAGGCTCTGTATGTCAGGACAAATTGGTTGTGAAGCCGGGCGTGGTGGCGCACGCCTGTAATCCAAGCGACTTGGGAGGCTGAGTCAGGAGGATCACCAGTTCAAAGCCAGCCTCAGCAACTTAGCGAGGCCCAAAGCAACTCAGTGAGACCCTGTCTCTAAATAAAATACAAAATAGGGCTGGGGATGTGGCTCAGTGGCCGAGTGTCCCTGAGTTCAATCCCTGGTTCAAAAAAAAAAAAAAAAAAATGGTTGTGAGTGACAAGTTCAAATTAGCATAAGTAAAACTAGGTTACACTTATGAAATCTAAGGGAAAAGCTGAACTAAGCTGAAGGAGGAACTCAAAGGCAGTCGGAATCAAAGGCTACAGTGCTGCCGGGACTTTGTCCTTATGTTCTGTTTCTTTTTGAATCTTGGCTCCTTCCTTTTCCCCAACTGATCAGCTTATTCTGCAAGGCTGCCAAGAACTCCTGAGTTTGGCATTCCAGCATTTAAGTCATAGGCCATGATTGGCTTCCAAAAATCCCAGGCTGGCCAGCTACCCCTTGATCAATTAACTGTGGCTAGTGAGAGAGTCATGGAAGAACATGACATCTCTCTCTTGAATCACATATATGGAGGGAGGGTGTAAGGCAGACAACAGTAGCTATGCACTTATGATTCCATGACATTCAGTCCCAAAGTGTCTATGTGAATAGTGACTGAGCTCAGAGATGTTGGCTGTTAACTCTTAGGAAGTCTGAAAGGAACAGTCACACTACAGATTTTAACCTCCTTCTCTTTTGATTACTAGTCAGCTGATTAGGGATTTCTGCTCTGTACACTGTGATGGTACCCTTAGAAAAACTTGCCATCTTCCTAATGTGACGTACACAGAGGAAAGAGTCTGGCTGCAGATGCATAAGGTTGAATGAGTGAGCAGTGGCCTAGCACCAGCCCAGGACTGGGGACAGAGACTGGAACAAAGTCCTGGGATGGCATAGGCCTGGCCTGGCTAGGCCTCCTCCAAAGGAAAATGGCTAGCAGGCTACATGATTTGGAATTAGATTCCAGGAATATAGCTTACCTTATAGAATAGGGTGGAAGATAGGGACTCCTGCCTCTCCCCTCCTCAGTCAAGAAGAACAGAAATCTTGGGGAGGACAAAATTCAAGTTCAAGATTCCTGGTGCTGTTAACTTATCTGCAAACAGGGAAGTTCCAAGGAACTTATTTGATTACATGGCCATGTAATGGAAATCTTGTAGAAAAGGACCTCTTCTGCGGTCCCCAGCCTGATGTTTTTTTTGAAATTTTTTTTTAACTTCACAGTGCAAAGTAAGCCTTGGTCAGTGTGACCAATGCAAGGACTCTGGGGATCCTGTTATCTCCCAGTGCAGAGGAGTTGACACATGCATATTGTTGGATTTGCATATTGGTTTGCTGGTGCATTCTACAAGTGGAGCTTTCGTCTAAACATGAGCTCTCCTCTTTAGTGGCACTCTCCTTTCCCAATACAGTTCTCCCCTCCAGTGGAGCTTTCCTCTCCCAGTGGAGCTGTCCTTTACCAACAGAACTTTCCCTTAAGGAATAGGCTTTATCTACTGAGTACATAGATATAGTAGATCTTGATGTCATGGATCTACTTTTATAGCCCTGCTGTATATAATTTATGAGACTTATCAGGCCCTGCTGTCCTATCAAGCTCCAAGGTATTCCTTCCCTTCTCTTGCTGCCTAGCCCCTATAGCCTTTAGGATAATGGGGGGAAATGCTGCAGTGATCAGACTAGGTCCAAGAGTGTAGAGCTTTAACTTTCCTCCTATTCCTTCCATCTTGATGGAAGGAAAGTAGTTCAGAGATGCAGATGGTGGTGGGTGACACACCCTCTACCTCCCTTTTTTCAGCTTGCTGGTTGTCACCGTGGGACTGTTTTTCATTGATTGGTCATCAGGGGCCTCTTTAAGTCCTGCCATAGTTATGAGACCACTGAATGAGGAAGACCATGCTGTCCTATGGTGATCAGTGTAGATGGGCTCCTCTGTCTTTTGTTTCCTCCAAGAGAATGCTTTTCTAGAAGGTCTTAATTGTGGTTTAATACTTTTCATATGAAGGTGCCACAGGTTGCTGGAAATGCAAATAAGAACGAGCCAATCTCTGGGGACTCTACTGGCTTGGAGCCTAAATATTATAGAGGGTCAGGGATATAGGGCCTCAGGATCCTAGGTCATATAGATTTCTCTTTGACATGTCCTCATTTCTCTTCTCTATTTGATCCTATAAGCTCTTAATGCTCTTAACCAAATCTGAATCAAACCCAAGTCTCAGGTCCCTCAGTGACCTATTAATGTATGTTTAGAAAGAATCAAATTTTATGGCTGAGGATATAGCTCACTTGATCGAGTGCTTGTCTTCCAAGCACAAGACCCTGGGTTCAATCTCTAGCACTGCAAAAAAAAAAAAAAAAAAAAGAATCAAATTTTAAAATAAACTTGCCGAGTTTGTGTCTGACTTTTCTATACAACTTTCCAGTTGAACTCTGCTCTCCTCTGTTTGTGGAGCCACAACTGACCCTAATGGTTCTTGTCATTCTTCTATCTCATCCTGTTCAAATGCCCACCACTTATGTTCATCCTCAAACATGAGAAAACACTAGAACTTGTCTGATCTTGTTCTTCTGAGTAATCAGCAGACTGTGTAGGCCACCCATGCCCAGGATGTTAGGAGGCTGGTAACCCAGTCTTAGGCTGACCCCTACTATGATGCCATAGAGGAAAAGAATTTTATTCTGCAATTAGCGATGTGTTCTGTGCTTCAGGCTTAGCTGGCCACAGTAGCAGCAATAATTTGAGTACCAGTGTGGGGCACCTGGGCACTATTGCAAGGTGAGCCAGGTCTCAACCTATAGAGTTCACCGTGGAGTTCAGATGGCCACCTATTTGAAGAACCTTCTTTACCTCTTTATGCTGAGCCTGGTTGTGAAATAGCTTGGGGGAAAGCCCTGTTAGAACAGCAGGGACCTGGAGTTCTCAAAGCAGCGCTCCCAGGTCTCTGCCGCTCATGACCCTAACTATGCACAGGAAGGGTCTGTCAGGTTCAGGATGCAGCCAAAGGCCAAGTGGTTTGTATGATATTCAGAATCACATTTAATTCAGTGTTCCACCATTTGTGACCCATCTCCGCTACTTCAGAATGAATATTTTTATTATCATCTCCTTTAAAAAAATTATTTTTTAGATATCCATGGACCTTTATTTTTATTTATTTATATGCAGTGCTGAGAATTGAACCCAGTGTCTCACACATGCTAAGTAAGCACTCTACCATTGAGTTACAACCCCAGCTCTATCATCCTCCTTATAATTTACTATTTCTATTTTATTTTTACAGAAGTAATAAATGCATATGTTCTAAGAGTAAAAAAATTGAACAATTTAAAATATTTGGACTATAAAGTGAAAATCCCATCAGTTACCTACACCCTTTCCCCACACACCTTTTTTTGTAGGAGGTCTGGTATATTTCAATCCATATCTTTCTATTTAAAGCAAGCAGTGGACATTATGTAATCTCATAAATATGTACCCATACAAATACATAGTTTTATGTTCACATTATTCATGTGCCTGGGAATTAAATCCCTCATTTCCCTGTGGAGCTCAAAAGTCCTTCCATGTCTAACACCTAGTCTACTGCATCCTTTTAGTATAGATGCACCATGTGTGTGACCAGCCTTCTATTGATGTGCACTCAGGTGGTTTCCAGTGTTTTACTATAATAAATAACCCTTTGTGAAACATCTGTGTACTTGCCTAGTGATGCATATGGTTTCCTAGAAAGATACTGAGAAAGGGACATGGATTGAGGAGAAAATGCACTTACAAGTTTATATTTTTCTTTTCTTTCTTTTTTCCCTGTGGTACTAGGGATTGGATCCAGGAGAACTCTACGCTATATTCCCAGCACTTTTTATTTTTTAGTTTGAGACAGGGTCTCACTAAGTTGCCCAGGCTGACCTCAAATTTGTTATCCTTGTGCCTCAGCCTCCCGAGTAGCTGGATTACAGGCCTGCACTGCTGTGCCTGGCTACTTACAAATTTTTAGATGCTGCCAAATTACTTTCCAGTTTTACTATGTCAGATTATATAACCACAAATAGTGTGTACAGTTACCTATTTCCTCTCATTTATCATTAAGGCGTAATATCAAGTTTTTGAAAAATTTTCCCATTCTGAAAGGTAAAAAAAA
>JAJEJO010039168.1:0-13488 GCA_020662805.1 Glaucomys volans
GAAACACACTTTTCATTTCCATATTTGAACTGTGCAAAGTGTGACTATAAAAAAAAAAACTGGATATTGAGTGTAGGGAACAGAATTACAATCAAACTCCTTAAGAAATCAAAGCCCCTCCTACTTTTACACTTTCCTTTCTTTCATGGTCTTTCCTCTAGTCTCTTCATTCAAAGTAGGAATAGGACCCGCACCTGAGGGCCTCAGAAATTTTTCTGCCTATTCTTTTTTTGGGGTAGCTCAGTATGGGGATCTGCACATGGTGTAGAGACTTCCAGTTATCCCCCATCTCAGCCCTTTAAACAGAGAAAAAGATTACAGCTCAAATGTAATGATATTTCAGATACCCCTTCACCATAATCCCAAATCCTGCATGCAGCCACTCAAACTTGTATGGATTTCATATTGTTCAGAAACAGCTCATACCATCAGGCCCTTCCAAGGGTCACATACCCTAGCACTCCTCCTTTCACTGAGGTCTCTTAATTTCTCCTTTGGTTGATTGTTTTCCTCTTTGCTCTGATCATTCTTTTGTTTTGAAAATTTTGAATATTTTACTTTGTTAAAGGCATCCTTCACTTGTTTCTTTGACATGCGCAATGTTTCTAAAATGTTTTTATATAAATGAATTTATTACTAATTTTGGTGTTTTTAAATTAATCATAGTTAAAATGAACTTTCTCAATCCCATTACATTTTATCCTGTACTTTCATGGATTTTTTTTTAAATTATAACATTCCAGGAGAAATTTTTGTAAATGAATAGATCACGTTTTCTTTTTTGCACATTTTTTTTGCTGATGATTACATAATTACCCTAATAGTGTTTATTGAATAAGTCACTGTACTAGTCCATTTCTGTTGCTAAAACAAAATGCCTGAATCTGTGTTTTTTATAAAGAAAGGAAGTTTATTTAACTCATCGTTTTGGAGGTTCAAGAGCATAGCATTTGTATCTATTTGGCTTTAGTGGGAAATCTACTACATGTATTTGGTTTGTTTGCAGTCTTTCTCATTTTTTTGGTCTTTATGTAAATGAAATTCTATAGAATGTAATCTTGGGAAACTAGCTTTTCTCACCAAAATACATTTGAGATTCACTTTTGTTGTATGTGTAATTCAATCCTTTTAATACATTCCAAATCATATTCCACCATATAGATATTCAGTTTGTTTATTCATTAACCAATTGAGAGATATTTAAGTTTTTTCTAGCTTTTGCTGATTATGAATAAAGCTGTTATAAATATTCACATGTTTTTGTATGAACATAAATTTTCATTTCACTTAGGTAAATCCCTAGGAGTAGGATTACTAGTTAATATGGTAAGTGCTTATTTAATTTTATTTTTAAATTGCCCATCTGTTTTCCAAAACAGTTGTTATCAATTTGCATTTCCATGGCTATGCATGAGAGTTCATTCTGAAAAGTCAAAACTCTATGCAAACACTCTGGAACAAGAATCAGACTCCTAAAACCCTCTGGGATTGATGTGTAGAAGAAAAGCTCAGGACCAGCCATGACTCAGCATTCGCTGCATGAGAAAGATAGGGCAGGAGGACATTTTAGCACTGAGCTGCCAGTCAGTGGGCCTGAAAGATCATGGCCCTCATTAGCTTTTGCTAAGAAAGTTACCTTACGAATTATTGGCTTCTCTGGAAAGTCCTAACTGTAGACTGTTGGTTCAGGATACAGGACAGTGGAAACTATGCATTTAGGAAAGAGCAGTCAATCTGGCTGATCTTCACAAATCTTTCCCCTCAAAATGGAATTTCTGATATCCCAGGAGCTCCTCCAGTTGTTGATGTAGGACACACGAGGCTGGACACCTGAGGAATTTTCAGGAATCAGCTTTATTTAAGCTGCAGTGATCCAGAGAGGCTAATGCCTACAAATCTCTGGACCCCAGGTGTGGAAATTCTTTTAGATTTAAACTAAGTTGGATGGTTACATGACAGTAGGTCGGGCTGTAATGATTACTTTTTATCCCATATTCTTAGGCTAGACAGAGGTTTTGTTAAACCCGAGTCCAAAATCTCCAAGGACACCTAGAAACCAAAACCAATGCAAAGGCAAGAGGGAACTTTATCCTTCAAGCTCCAGCTCCACCAGCAGCCTCAGTGGCTGTAAGATGGTGGCCTCCAGCCAGAGCTCACACAGGCTTTTATAGTAAACACACACTAGGGGGAGGGATTCGGGATTGTATTAGTTCGTTATAGGCCTGATTTCCCGTGGAGGTTGGTGAGTGGTTAGTTCATTGCTACTCGACTAGGTGTGTAGGAATGTCTTAACTACAAGGCCAGAGCTGGGACGGGGGTACATCTGCGGCAGGGGGTTGCAGCATTCTTCTGGGAAACCAGACTTATCTAGGCAGTGAGTAAAGTCTTACAAGGTTACATAAGTTGTCCTCGTTAACGTTCTGTGCCTTCAGCAAGGCCACACATTCTTTAGAAACTTTATAGGGAACTAAGGCTTTACGTTATACATTTTCTAAGATACAGAAATTTAAGGTTATGAAATTCTAATTTCACATTAAGTCTCACAGTTTCACATGTTTTTACCAAGAAAACAGAGATAGTATCTTTTGTACAGCAACAAGCTTGATTGCAGATTTAGCTTTTAGAAGATAAACCTGGCCTTTACAAGAAAGAGGAAGCTTTAAAGCACATTGAGCTCTCTGCAGTCTTGCTGACATTCTTTGTAAAATCTCACTGATAAGAAGGCTAAATGTGGTAGGGGGTCCATGGAGAAGCTTATATTTTACAATTTTGGTGGGGGATACCTGGTCTGCATCATTGTGACCTGCATTCTGCCTCCTTCAAAGAGGCCAGAGCACTCTAATACCACCTGATGTTACTGACAGACCCTCCTCTAGATAACCCTTTCCCTACCTATGGAGAATTGGAGCTGGTCCAGCTGGACCACATTTTAGTGACTAGATAGCAATTTTGCATAAGACTAGCACATTTGAGTGCTATGTATTTGAAAATGAGAAATGACTATGCTTGTAAACAAGATAAACAATCTCTTTTTCCCCTGATATTGGTTAAATTATTATTACTATACAAGTTCTGGAAACAATTAAACAAAGAGAAAATGATGGTCACCAGGAAATCATGAACAAGCAGCTAAGACTATCAAGTATCCAGAAAGCAGAGGGGATCATACTGTGTCTGGAATGATTAGCAGAGAGAAAAGTGACTTTTTCCCATCAGTCCCAAAGTGAAGATCACTTGGACTTTAATTCCTTTCAGGTTTCCCATCACTTTGAGATATTTAAAAAAAAAAAAAAACCACAAAAACAAAAACAAAAAAGCACCCAGTGCTCCCCCAACAAAACTGCTTTTCTTTAGCATAAAAATAGCTATATTTTCCCACCAAAAGAAATGCATTTATTTGATTCAAAAGCTTTGAACTCCATACCATAAAAATAAGTTCAGATCCAGAGAAAAAAGGAAAACTGTAACTAATGAAAAATAAGCAAGAACACATATAAACAGTGATCAAATAAAGCTGCAGCTGGCCAGGTATACTTTTATTTAGGAAATCCACATTTGTGTCAGGTCCTGGGAATGCCACAAAATAAACATTTGCTGAAACAGAGGCTGTTGCTGTGTTCCTTGCTAAGATTTCTGAATGTTGGGCACTCAGAACCCAGCACAGCCCTGTATCAAAAAGATATAGGAGGAGAGTGAAGGGAGGGGGAGCGATATGGGGGAAGGAATGATAGTAGAGTGAAAGAGACATTATACCTCATTACATATATGACTGCATGACTGATGTGAGCCTGCAATATGAATAATCAAAAAAATGAGATTACACTCCATTTATGTAAGATCTATCAAAATGTGCAAATGCATTCTACTGTTAGATACAACCAATTATAGCAAAATAATTTTTAAAAAGTTATGTACTCAAGCTAATGCTTATGATTAAAAAAATCCTCAGGGTCCCATCTAGTTTACCCTTTAATGGACAGAATGGGAAACTGAGGTAAAAGTCTAGGATGACACAAATAAAGAACAAATACTAGATTATCCCAAGAGAAAGGAAAGAAAGTGACAAATTTACATACCAAATACAAGGCAAAGCCAGGATGCTATTTAGATTCTTCATTCATGTTCACAGGTTCTAATTTCAACATCTGCTTTTCTTGTCCAGGAATACAAGAGGTGAGAGAGATCATCCACTCTATTCTTCCACAGACCTCACTATTGGATTTGGTTTAATGTGCTTCCCCGTTCTTTAAATTTAATAAGCTTTATATTTTCGAAAAGGAAGAATGCAAAGAGTTTCCATATAAGCCTTCCCAATAAACTCACAACCTCTCCCATTAACAACATCCCATACCATAGTGGCAGGGCACATTCATTACAATTGATGAACTTACATTGACACATCATTATCATTCAAAGTCCATAATTTACATTATGGCTCACTCATGATATTTTATATGATATGGGTTTTGACAAATGTTTGATCACATAGAAATGCCATTAGAGTATGATTCAGAACTTCCAAATATTCTGGTTAATTTCTCCTTTCTAGACCCATAATTATCCAGCAGCCAAGCAATCGTGTAATATCATATTCAGTACAATTGCTAATTGTCTGAGCTTGATTTTCAATCACTGATTGTCTATCAGAAATTCTTCCAATATGGAAAGCCACAGAATAGGCATCTCTAAACACTGCTATTCTAATAGCATATTCTCTTTAGAATTACTATCTCTGGATGTGGTGTGGTGTGTGTGTGTGTATGCTTGCTTGCATGGGAGGGTTCCTGTTGTGATTAGCACTGATTTGCCTTGATGATAGCATGACTAATATGGCATTAATTTCATTACCTTTTACGAAGTGGGTAGGCTTCAATCCTAACACCTGGAACTGGGCTTTCAGTCTTAACTCCCCTCCACTCACTGTATGACTTTGGGGATATTTCCTCTTCTTTCTGAGCCCAAGCTTCCTTTCTGAAAAATAAGGGGTTGAATAAGATCAGAGACAAAAAAGTTAGAAAGGTGTCAATAATCAGAAAGGTAGCAAAAATGAGCAAATTAGGCTGCATTACATGGAAATCTTTTTATAGCACTTTGCTGTCAAATTATTTACATGATAAGTTCATAGGATTTCACTTCCTCGAACAATACAATCACCCTTTCTCTCTTGTAATATTCATCTTCTCAACCTTTTTTTACTCACTTTTGTAGTAATTTGGATACATACATTTATTCCTTTAGTATGATAATAAACTATGGCATTTGCAATATTATAAATAACAACTGCCCCTAAACCTCAGAGCTCCTGAGACAATAAAATATGCCTGGGACGTAGATAGTCTTGAAAGACCATTATATCATAGTAAGTTTGTTTCTATCTGACACCTGAAGTTCTTGGAATGCAGAAAGACTGGGACTTTCTGATTGCCATATTTTCTGACTGTTTAAATCCAACTGTGCATCTGGATTTTTATGGGAAATCCCTCACAGGCCACACAAAACCACATGTCAATGAAGTTTTATCCACTATGGCTTTTTTGTGACCTCCGGCCTTGATACCCACTGAAGTTCTGTCCTGCTGATTTGAAGGTCTTGAGAGAAGTGGGATAATTTGTTTCTAGAGAAACATTTAATGTGTAAGAGAGTATTTGAAGAACCTGTGGTGGTGGATAGTGATTAAATTGGGATCTAAACTGGAGAGAGTTGGTGGTGTCATATATAGGATCTAGCTCATTATGGCTTTGGAAAATTAAAATTCTGTCACTGAAGTTTTGTGGCAAATAAATCATATTTAAGTGAGGTAGTAATGGAGTTTGGAGGGTTCTGATGCTGGATATGAGATGAGATGATACTTCAGACTATGCTAACATGATAAGAATTTTTATTTTTATTAGATGCACTGGTCTTGTTTTAGCTATAGTTGGAAAAGTAAGAATTCAGGTGGAAAGTATTGTGGGTATACTAGCCAGGATCAGAAGATGTGGATTTTCTAATAACTGATTATGTGGCTAAGGCCAAGGCTCTTATATTGGATTTAAGTTTCTCCATTTGGGAAATAAAATTATAGGACTGGACTGATGGCTTTATAGAAGTACTGTGAAGATGACCCAAGCATCGTCTTTGCATTGGGAGAGACCTGCAGAGGAGAAAAGCTCAAGAAAGAGTGTTGAAGGATATTGTTGATTAAGTGGCTTTGGACCCAATACTGCCATCAATTATCATTGCAATTAGATACTGGCTCCACAACTGCCTTCTCTCTGTCTTCAAAGACGCAACTTTTATTTCACCACGTAATAGATGATTGGGTTAGTTTTTGACCTATCTCTGTAACTAATGTAAGAAATGATCACATTTTCTCCTGAGTTTGAATTTATTTTGAGGTTCTTACCTTCATTTACAAATCTCTTTTCCCAGCCATGATTGCTCCAAGGGGAGGAATGTGAGATATAATTAACTTTTTAATTAAAGCACTAAAAGAAAGAGTGACTCTAATTATTTGTTATTACTCTTTGCAGTGTTCCCAGAAGCTATGAATTTATTTCATTTGGGGAACAGAGATTTCAAATGAGCATTGAGGGCATATTAAAGTAAAATATTTATTTAGAAATATTACCAAATCTGTAGAATATTAGATTACAAAACATGTCAGATTGAATTTGTGTTCACACTTCAATCTCAAAGACCAAATCAGAGGACCAAATCAGGGTAGGTCATTAAATGTTTTCATTCATGTCCTCATTTATTAACTATTGAGAACCTGCTCTATGTCTGGCTTAGAACTCTAGGCTGAGAGATCAGATGATTCTGACACAGTTCTTGCCCTCCAAGGAGACTTTACAGTCTAGTGGATGGCAACAGAACACTTCATGGATTACTTGCCTGCATTTGTGTTTCCCACACAAATGTCTGATTCCTGAACACTAATATTTACAAATTCAACAGAAAGAAGGAAATAAAAAGCATTTGTAGAAGTGATTGGTTTTATTCAGTGACTTGTTTTGATCCAATTATTCCCATGATGCTAAATGACTTTTCTTCCAGTGACTAGGATGGAAAGACAGGATGTTTGCTGTTTGGCTGTTGCATACAGGCATGCAAGTCATGAACTATAAAACTCCAGAGTGTAGTTGTTTAGATCCAGCTGAGAATCCTACATCTGAAACTGTCCTCAGCTCAGTGTAGGGGTTTCAGGCCTGTCAATGTACAGAAGACTCAAGTCGAGCAATCTCCTTGGATAATAAAGGTGCGCTGTTTGAATGGTTTAGAAATGCTCTGAAGCTCCTCTGTCCTTGAGGCTTGGAGACATTACCTTATAATGAACACATTTGGTACTAGTGAACTCTGAGAAGCAAGAAAGGTATATGATCTGACATGCACAAAGCTAACTGCATTACGTAACCTGATATAACCCTGGAATAGATTGTAAAACTGAACTGACTTTCCCATAGGAGACACTTCTTGCTGTTCACCATCCTGTGTGCTTGCCTCTTTATTGCTCTCCCCTTAACCTTTATAGCTGGACCCCAATTAACATTTACAGCTCAGGAGAAGCCTATCTTTTTTGATGGGATGTGGTTAAAGCATCACACCTGTGTCTCGGCCCAGAAAAAAAGCCACCATGATAATCCTTGGTTGCAGTTTAAAATCCTGAAGGCAACTTCTGCTCAGGTGCTAGGGTCTCAAAGTATTTAGGCAGAAATAAATTATTTGGGGACAGGACTCCTTCCTTCCATGCTAACTTTGCTCTCCCTGCTATGCTGTAGCGATCCCTTGTGTCTTTCTGAAAAGCAATGTCAGCCTTCCTATAGCGCTTTCTCCTTTAAAGTGTGATTATGAGTTTCTATATCTATAAAATGGTCCACAGTATAGCTTTTAGAAGACTGGTTTTGATTACAACTTTGTTGAATTGATAACAATCCAAGCTCTGACACTTATAAACTCTATGATCTCAGGATAAACTTACATTATCTGAACATTGGTTTCCTTAGAGATGGAGATAAGTGTATCTTCTCTACAGCGATAGCACAAGGATTATAATAGGGCTTAAATAGAATATTGCAAATCTACTGCTTAGCCTGATGCCTAGCACATGGTGTTGACCAAGCTTCTGATACTGGAGAGAGTGAGATTTCATCTCACTTCAGGTAGAATGGAACTCATCAAGAATATAAATTATAATTAATATTAGTTAGCATGCAAGGACAAAAGAACACTTATGCACATTGGTGGGTTTGTTAATTAGTATTAATTGACACTATGGAAATCGCTATGTGGGTTCTTCAGTAGAACCACTGTACAAACTACATATGATCACTACTTTGTATTTATCCTAAAGAACAAAAATCAGCAAACTATAGTGATATATAGTGTATAGTCATTTTGATAGAAGGACAATTCAAAAGTCAAGTTATTGACCAAGCCTCAAGCCTAGCGGTATATACACATTAGAGTTCTACTCAGTCAGGAGGAAGAATGAAATTATATCATTTACAGAAAAATGGATAGGATCAGAGAACAGCATGTTGAATTAAATAAGACAGACTGAGAACATCAATGGATCTTCCTGTTTCAGAAACTTTGCTTTTGTTTTCTCCTCCTAGAATATTCCCCCCCCATAATTTTACAAGCTGACTCTCATCCTTCAGGACTCAGTTCAAAGAGCACTTCCTAAGAGCATCCTTTCCTGACCATCTTTATGAAGGTGAGCCCACACCTTTTTCTCATCTCAGCCTCCAAATGAACTTTGCCTTTTTAGTTCACTACTGTGGAATAATGCCTGGCGTATAAGTAGGCACTCAGGGGAAGTTTGGTGTGTTAACAAATGGCTCCCAGTCCCTGTATATTTTTAATCCTTCCTGACTATAGAGCTTTAGGCTCCATTGCTTCTTCAACCATTTCTTTTTTTACAGAGTTGTAATTATTAGCACATATTAATTGTATGAATTGATGGGATTCACTGTGATTTTCCATCCATGTGTTGTGTCCATCCACCTAGCTTCTAATCTCAATTCTTCCTTTATACCCTCTCTCCAGCAACCTTCCCAGTCTCTGAAAGTTCCTCTTTATTTCTGTCTCTTTTTTTCTAGTGGCCACTATTCCATTATGTATGTCTAAAGTTTGACTTATTGGTTTCCTTAAATGACTGAGAACATGTGGTATTTGTCTTTCAGTGTTTGGTTTGTTTCATTCAACATATTGTTCTCTAGTTTCACCACTCTGAAAATGATGGGATTTCATTCCTTTTGGTGGATGAGAAGTAGTCAGTTTTGTAAATACATTACACTTTCTTTATCCATTTATCCTCTGGAGTGCATCTGGGTTGATTACATATTTTGACTATTTGGCATAGTGCTGCAATAAATATGGAAGTAAAAGTGTATTTTTGGTATAAAGATTTCTACTCCTTTATGCATATACCCAGCAATGGGAGTGCTGGGTCATATACTAGTTCTAATTTTGTTTTTTCTTGAGGGAGTCGATGCTGTTTTTCATAATAACTATACTAATTTACATTCATACAAGCAATGTAAAAGGGTTTCTCTTTGTCTGCATTCTTGCCAGTGTTAATTATTTCTTGTCATTTTGATGATAGTTATTCTAACTGGGGTGAGCTGACATTGTTTTTGGTTTTGATTTGCGTTTCTCTGACTAGTAAAGTTGAGCATTTTTTTCATCTTTGTTGCCTAGTTTTAAGTCTTATTTTGAGAAGGTCTGCTTAGTTATTTAGCCTATTTTTAATGTTTTATTTTTAATGTTCATCTTTTTGAAATTTTAACATATTTTGGACACAAATCCTTGTCAGAAGTATTCCTCAATTATTTATTTTCTCATTCCTGGGGCTGCCTTTGAGTTCTCTTTTTCCCTTTACTGTGCAGAATCTTCTTAGTTTGATGTAATCCCAATTGTGAATTTTTTCTCTTGTTATCTGATTTTGGAGTCTTATTGAAGAAATTATTACCTACACTAATGTCTTCAAGCATTTCCCTTACGTTTCACATGGTAATTTCACAGTTTAAGATATGATATTTATGCCTTAGATCTATTTTGTGTTGATTTTTGTGTGTGGTGAGAGAAAGGTATCTAGTTTCATTCTTCTGCATATAGGTATCCAATTTTGCCAGCACCCTATATTGAAGAATCTGTCTTTTCTCCACTCCACATTCTTGGTGTTTTTAAAATAGATCAGTTGACTATATAAATGTAGGTTAATTTCTGGATTTTCATTCTGTTCTATTGGTTCTATTTCTATTCTCATAAGAGCACCATGCTGTTTTAGTAAGTATAGCTTTTTATTATATTTTGAAGTCAAGTATTGTGAGACCTTCAGCCTTGTTCTTTCCCCCATGCAAGAGCATTACTTTAGTTATTCTGTGTTTTTGTGGTTCCATATGAATTTTAGGACTGTTTTTTTTCTATTTCTGTGATGAAAGTTATTGAAATTTTTGATTGAAGTTGCACTGAATCTATAGATTGCATTGGAGAGTAAGGTCATTTTGACAATATTAATTTTCCTGATCCATGAGAATGGGATATCACTTCACCTCTTTTGTGTCCTTTATAATTTATTGTACATGTGTTTCTGGTTTTTGTTGTAGAGATCTTTCACTCCTTTTGTTAAGTTTATTCCTAAATATTTTATTTTTTGGTGGATGTTTAAATGAGATTATTTCTTTTAATTTCTTTTTCAGAAACTTGCTTGTATATAAAAATGAAACTATTGTGTGTTGATTTTGTATCCTGCAATTTTACTTAGTTTATGAGTTTTAATAGTTTTTAATGGCATATTTAATTTATCCTATACGGAATCATGTTACCCCAAAATATGGATAATTTAATTTATTCTTTCTGATTTGAATACCATTTCCTTCTTTCTTTTGCCTAATTTCTCTTGCTAAGATTTTCAGTACTACTATATGAAATGAGTGATGAAAGTGGACATTCTTATCTTGATCCCATTTTTAAGGACATGCTTTCAGTTTTTCCCCATATAGTATGTATTGGCTATGGGTTTTTTATATGTAACCTTTATTAATTTGTGGTATGTTCTTTTATTAATTTGTGGTCTGTTGAATATTATCAAATGCTTTTTTTCGTTTATTGAAGTGATCATATGTTTTTTGTCTTTCATTCTTCTGATGTGTTAAATAATGCTTATTTATTTCCATATGTTGAACCATCCTTGCATCTCTGGGATGAATTCCACTTGATCACAGTACATGGCCTTTTGGATATGTTATTGAATTTGGTTTGGTAGGATTTAATGGGAAACTTTGCATCTATCCTCATTAGAGATAAACATAAGTGTGTTTTCTTTCATATATTTTTGGTTGTGGTTTTATCTGAGTTTTGTATAAGGATACTGCTGATCTCACAACATGTTTGGCAAAAGTCCATGCATTTCAATTGGGGGGGAGCAATTTAAGAAGAATCGGTATTCATTCTTTTTTATTGGGCACATCTCAGGGAGGTGAAGTGGTGTGTCTCATGGCATGTATGCACAAACATACAAACTCAATTTGATCAATTTCACTCCCCAATAACCTCCACCCTTCCTTTCTCCCTTCCTCTACACTTTCTATTTTCATGATTTTCTCTTTTACCCCTGAATTGTAGGAGTAGGAAGGAAAACATGATATTTTTTCTCTTAGTCTAACTTAAATAGCTTAAAAATAGGGTCTCCAGTTCTCTCCATTTTTCTAAGAATTACAATTTTATTCTTCTTCATGGCTGAATTATACTCCCTTTGTGTGTGTGTGTGTGTAAAATAGCATTTTTTAAAATTCATCTGTTGACAAACACCTAGGCTAGTTCTGTAACTTGGCTTCTCTAGTTGTGCTTGAGAAACATACCTATGAATGTTTTTCTAAAGTATGCTGACTTTAATTCTTTTAGATAGATACTGAAGAGTGGTATCCAGATGTAGTAGTACTATTTGATTTCATTGTAGTTGTGTTCATTTATGTTCCTACCAGCCATGTAAAGATTAGTTCCTTATTCCCCACATCATCGCTAGTATGTATTGTTATTTGTATTCTTGAAATTGCCATTCTACAAATAAAAAATAAATCAACAACAACAAAAAAGAAATTGCCATTTTAACTTGAATGAGATGAATCTCAATGCAGTTTTTAAAAAGTTTTCTTGAATTTTTTTGTCAGTGCATATTAATTGTATAGAATGTTGGGTTTTATTTTGGCATGTTCATGCATACATAAAACATTTCATCAGTGTTACTCCCAATACTCCCCAAACCTTACCTTGCTTTTCTCCCTGACCCACATTCTCTACCCTACTGGTCTCCCTTCTAACTTCAGGGAATCTCTTTTCTGCTCTATTTTTCCTCCTTGTACCTTCTACATGAGGAAAAAATAATATTCTTCTCTGTGTCTGACTTATTTTACTCAAAATTATAGTCTCCAGTTTCATTTGTTTTCCTGATAATGAGGTAATTTTGTTTTTCTTATGTCAGAATCAAACTCCATTGTGTTATATACCACATTTTCTTTATCCATTCATTTGTTAATGGATACTTGGTTTGGTTCCTTAACTTGGCTATTGTGAATTTGTGTTACAATAAACATTAATATTCATATATCTCTAAAATATGCTGACTTTAATTATTTTGGGTAAATACTGAGGTGCGGTGTATCTGGAACATATGGCAGTACTATTTTTCTTTTGCTTTTGTTGTAACCTTCACCCTGCTTTTCAGAGTGACTATAGTAATTTTCATTCCTACCAATATTATATGAGCATTCCTTCTGTTCCTCATCATCTCCAACTCTTTCTTTTTTTTTAAATTTGCATTCTCAAAACTCATCATTCTGGCTGGAGTGAGATGGAATCTCAATGTAGTTTTGATTTGCATTTCCCTGATGATTAAAGACATTGAACAATTTTTTCTTATGATTTTTGGCCATTTGTACTTCTGATAGATTTTTGTTCCATTCATTTGTCTGTTTATTGATTGAGTTATATGATTTTATAATGCTGGGTTGTTTCCACTTTTATATTTTAGAAGTTAATCCTTTGTTGGAAGAGTAGTGAGTGCAGATTTTCCCCATTCTGCCTGGCGTTTCTTCCCTCTGTTGTTTTCTCTGCTCTTCAGAAGCATTTCAGTTTGATGTTATCACATTTATTGATTTATTCTTACCTATATGTTGAAGTATTTTTCCTACATTTTAATTTAACAGTTGCAAAGTTTTTGGTCTTTTTAAAAATTGTTTTTCAATTTCCTTATACATGAGAGCAGAATAGATTTTAATTCATTACACAAATGGTGGTTCCATTCCAAGTTTTCTGAGGAATCTCCATACTTCTTTCCAGAGTGGTGGTATCAATTTGCAATCCCACCAGCAATGTATGAGTTTGACTTTTCCCCACATCCTCACCAACACCTATTGTTGCTTGTATTCTTGATAATAGCCATTCTAATTGGAGTAATATGAAATCTTAGGGTAGTTTTGATTTGGATTTGCCTAATTATTACAG
>JAJEJO010039181.1:0-13616 GCA_020662805.1 Glaucomys volans
TTTTCCAGATACTGTTCTAGATTCTGGGTACAGTGTGACAAATAAGAAAGTCACATCTCACCATCTTCATACTAAGTATCTGTCAGGGTTCAGTCAGAAAAGCTGAACCACTCAGAGTGTTAAGACATTTAGGGTAGGAATTGACCTCATACAAGGGTGACATAAACAAACAGGTTTATGTTTGTTGTTTTTCATTTAGCGCTGGTCTGAAGCCAGCAGGGTAGGCAATTAGAAAGGAAGGATGGACAGGAAGTGGGCGAGAGCAGGACAAACTGGAATCCACCAGGGAGAGGTGGAACTCAAGAGGACAAACTGGAATAACCATCAGTCTCTCACCACCTCTAAGCCTTGAACTTTCACAGCATGGGTGGTCTGCAAAAGATGCAGGTACCCTTTGCCAACAATCTACACTCTTGGCTGGCCAAAAGTTAGAGAGGCTGAAAGAAGTAACCCTGCAGTAGTTGGAGTATCTGTAGTTATCTCTGCTGCCTCAGCCAAGGTGAACCAGCACATCTACTATGAGTGTGATCTGCAACAGTGCCTGACCCTTCACCAACTTTCTGTGTAAATATGGCTGCTGCTTCTTGAGAAAATTTATCTTGAGACCAATCCTTACTCAGAACATACAATAAAAGGAATTTTGGGAAATTTATTTTCAGTTTAGCTAAATTGGCCCAGTACAAAGTCAACTTACTATATCACCTCTCCTCTGAATTGTGTGGCTCTCATATCTCCCATTTGTCCCGTTCACATTCTTTCACAGTATCTTTAGGAGATGGTCTAACATGCAACTCTGATCATGTTACTGCCCAGCTCAAATTCCCCACTGCCTCTCTAGAAGCAACAGTATTACATCTAAATTCCTTTGGTTAATGTGTTTGCTAGAATTAGGTATGTCTGCAAGAGACAAAAAAATCCAAACAATTGTTGTTCAAACAAAATAGAAAATTATTTCTCTCAGTTAGAAATCTGATTGGTGGTTTAGACCTATAAGGCTTACCATGGCATCAGGGACCCAGGCTCTTTCTATGCTTTTAGAGCTTTATGGTTATACATAGTAGTTGGGTTCATCCCGGCAAAATCACGGATGCATGGAAATCAATTTCAGTTCATGATTCCTCACTTTTCCCTCCCATTATCCCTCCCCTCTTCCCTTCTCCTTCCTCTACTCTACTAGACTTCCTTTCATTCGCCTATTAATTTATATTTTATTGGTTCTTTATGTTATCCTATTCTTCCCTCCCCCTTCCTTTATTTTACTCTAGTTTCCATATATGAGAGAAAATATTCAAGCTTTGAGATTCTGAGTTTGGCTTATTTTATTTAACATGATATTCTTCATTTCCATCTATATACTAGAAAATGCCATCATTTAATTTTTTATGACTGAGTAGAACTCCATCGGAAATATATACCACAATTTCTTAATCCATTCGTCTATTGACAGGTGTCAGGGTTGAATCCATAATTAAGCTATTATGAATTGTGCTACTATCAACACTGAGGTGGTTGTGTTACTGTAGTATGGCAGGTTCTTTCTATCTTGCTCTGTATTTACTTTCCAGAATGAAAACAGAAAATGGGACAATTATAGAAGAAGACAGAAAAAGGAGAAGAGGAGGAGAGGTGGAGGAGGAGGAGGAGGAATTATTATTGTTGTCCAAGCTATCTTCAAGGACAGATTCTTTGTAGATGCTATGTTATGGAACTGAGTCACCTGGCCACACCTAGCTTCAAGGGATCTTGGGAAGTATTACCTTTAATCCCTCCAGTTATGTGCCAGGTAACATGTCTATGTTAGGAGGGGAGAAAACAAATAATGGGGCCATGAACATATATAAGACCCCTCATGACTTGAGGCTGCCAGCTCCTGTAACCCTATTTAATGCCTCTATGTCCCAAATATTAATATCAAAATTAAAATACTTGATACTCCATTCAAGACTCCATTAACTGTTATAGGTTCCTGAATTTGCACACTCTATTCCCTTGCCTAGAATTCCCTGATCCATTTGCCTGCTGGGCAAACACCTATTTATCCTCCAAGCATTCCTTAGCTACCTGCCCCAAATGGTTCCATCTCTCTACATACCTCCTGGCCTTTGAACAAATACCCATTTGAATCATTATATCTCTAACAACTGTTATTTGCTACATCTGTTCCCCTTCTGAGTTCCTAGAGTGAAAGGACTATCTTTTCAATCCTGACCTCCAGCATGTGGCCCAGTGTCCCCTGCATAATGTATAGAAATGCTTGCACAATGGAGATGTGCAGAGTACAAAAGGGCTGGTACTTTAATCAGTTCATATGTAGCATTTCTATGAATGCAGGCTGAAGACGCTGGGGACAGCAGCCAGACACAGGCTGCTGTGGTTGTGGAACTGCCACATTTTCTTCCCTGTTGGCTGGGAAGGGATCAAGACAAAGGTTCCCTGACCGAAAAAGAGCTTGCCTGAGGAGAGGAGTAATTGCTTCTTTATCTCTTACACCCAGCACTGAGGGCAAGCACAGATGGCTTCCTAACTCTCCCTGTGCCTCAGGGAAGATGACAAAATGTCATAAATTCAGAGCCAAAATATCATAGAATGCTTTGAGAAGGTTAAGAACAGGGTTCCAGGTGACAAACTAAAAACCAAAACGATAAAGATCACTCTTCACTAAGACATAGAATTCTTCCCAAGGCTACAACAGTGGTGGGGAAAATAGCCCTACACTCATCAGTGAATATTTTCTAACCTCTGTATAGAAATATCCCCTGGAATAGGAGGGCCTTTGAATGCCACTTGTCCCCACCCTCATTGCATTTGCTGTTCTTTTGAAAGGATATGAAAGCTCTTCCTTTGACCTACAAGTACACAGAGCACCAGGGAAAACCCTTCCTGGCAATTATTAGTATACAGCTGTCATTGTGTTTTGCTAAAAAGCAAATATGAGAAATATATTCAGTAAAAGATATTTTAAGAGAGAATATTAACTAAACTGCACTGTCTCATTTGACCTTCAGAGACTCAAAAGTAGTGTGTTTAAGTGGTTCTGAGTCTTGGTTGCATGTTCTGAAGGACCATTTAAAGGAGAAGCCGGAGGCCAATGTTGTCTGGATTACTGCAGGTGACCAGTGACAGCCTTTTGGAATTCCTCAGTGCTGCTGGTGTTGGTGTGATCCTGTTACCCAGAAAGTTCCACTTCTAGGAAATTACCCCAAGGAAATAATCACTGATGCACAAAGTTGTTTAGAATAGGACATTCACCTCATCATTATTCACAAGTGGAAAATCTGTAAATAAATGACTCATAATAGAGAATCAGCAAAATATACTACACAGTTTTGAAAAATGATGTCATCAAAGAGTATTTATTGTCATAAAAAGGTGTTCATGACATTAGTTAAAAATATGAAGGTTATAAAAAAGACTATTCAGTTTGATCTCAGTTCTACTATTTTGTCATTATCATTGTTGTTGTTCTGAGTCTAGCTTATTTTTCTTAACATAATGTTTCCAGTTCCATTCATGCAAATGACTTCCTTTTGTTCCTCTTTATGGTTAAATGTTTTAGTCAGCTTTTTCATTATGGGACCAAAAGACCTCACAAGATCAACCTAACAGATGAAGTTTATTTGGGGGTTCATGGTTTTGGAGTTCTCAGTCCATGTCAACTAACTCCATAGCTCTGGGCCTTGGGTAAAGCAGAATATCATGGTGGAAAGGCATTTTGGCGGAATGCAGCTCAGGGCATGACATCCAGGAAGCAGAGAGAGAGGGACAAACTATTAACCCCAAAGTCACTCCCCCAGTGACCTACTTCTCCAGCCATACCCTACCTGCCTACAGTTACTGCCCAGTTAATGCATATCTGTGGATTAATCCACTGATTAGGTTAAGGCTCTCTTAATCTAATCATTTCATGAAAATTCTTTCATTGTCTTACACATGAGCTTTTGGGGGACACCTCATATCTAAACCATAACACTCCAACCCTGGCCCCCAAATGCTCATGCCCATATCACTATTCAACATATATTCAGTCAATTTCCAAGAGTCTTCATGGTCTTAACAGTCCCAACATTACCAAAAGTTCAAGTCCAAAATCTCTTCTGAGACTCAAGACAAACTCTTGGTTCTTTTCCCCAGTCCTATAATTCCACATCCAGCATCTGAGACATGTGGCATCATGATATTCTCTCCAAAGGGCTTAGGCAGCTGCACCCCTAAGTCCTTCCTGGTTATGGCCCACATGTCTCTGTCTTGGCTTGTTTCTGTTCTATTTCTGCAGCTTTCCTCAGCAGACATCCCACATTACTGGCATGTATTAATCTCAGAGTTCACCACAGCTTTGGCTTCCTTCTCACATCTTCATGCATTGTCCTCTAAAGGGTTGTCAGCAGAGTATCTGAACATGCTATATTTTACCTGGCCTCCCAGGTCTTCCTTGAAATCTTGGTGGAAGCTTCTATAACCCATAACTCCAACATCCTGCATTCCTACAGGACCAACACACCCATGGCTGATGCCAAGGTCTGCCACCAATTTGAGCAGTAGCCAAGCCTCCTAGGACCATAACTGTAGCATGGTCCTGCATGGCTTAGCACAGTGAAACAACTTCCTACCCCGCCCTGAGCCAGCAGTGTGCCCCATGGTATCTTCTCAAAAGAATTCTTACTTTTTCATCCTTTAGTCTAAGATGGGTGTGGTCTTGCAAATTCCTTAGATGCCCTCAAGCCATCTTTCCTATTTTTTTTGGACTATGTACAGAACATAACTTTTGTGACTGTAATCCCTTTAACAACCACAACTTCCTTAATTCCAGTTTCTCCTCCTCATCTAGTCAAGCTTCAAATTTTTAATATCTTTCTGCTGTGCTTTCTGCTCCTATCACAGAAAACTTGAGTAAAATTCACCAATAATGCATGCAACCATCTGAAATATCCCACACTAGATTAATTAGCCCATCACTTTTAATTCACCCTCACAGAATTTCTCAGGACACTGGCAAAATGTGGAAGATTTGTTAGAATGTAATAGAAATGACTTCTAGCCCAATTTCCAATAGTCTTTCTTCTCTGAAACCTCTTGAGCACAGTCCATATTCTTATTGGCATTCTGGTTCTCTGAGCTCCCACCAGAATTGTCCATCAAGCTCTGCGTACAACATGCTACTGCTTTTCTAGTTTACATCTCTGAAAATCCCTCCCCCTCCAAACCATCTGCAAAGACTTCTGAACCATATGGTCAGATTAGTAATAGAAATGACCTCACTTCTCAGTACCAATTTCTGTTTTGGTCAGCCTTTTCATTGCTATGACCAAAAGACCTGACAAGAACAACTTAGCATGTGAAAAATTTATTTTGAGGCTCACAGTTTCAGAGGGAAGTCTCAGTTCATGATCAGACAACTCTATAACTCTGAGCCCAAGATGAGGCAGAATATTATAGTAGAAGGCCATGTTGGAAGAATGGAGCTCAGTACATGACAAACAGGAAGTAAAGACCACCAGTTCTATTTTAAATGAATTATTATGTCATATATGACAAGTTACTTTGTTGATCAAGTGATGGTTCAGAATCAGGAGGCTGGCAGATTTATATAATGTTCCTCACCAGGTCTCCAGCCATACTCTGTGTTAATCCGTTAATTAAGAAAAAGAGATTAAAGATTCTGGAAGTTCACAAATCCTTCCTTTTGAGATTGAAAATTTTTGTAAATTATCTAAAGGATTGGGGGTGAAAGAGCTGACTGAGTCTGAGTTTTAGAAAAGGATAGTAAAAAATTCTGAAGGGAATTTACCAGGTGGGTAGAAGGAATCATGAGCAATGGACTCATCAAGGGCCAGGGTTCAAAGGAAAACATGATTCAGGATCAGGAGAGTGGCCTCACTAATAATTCTCCCCTCACTTGGCTACCCTGCTTGAAAACAGACTTGTACCAGAAAAGCTTTGACTCTTAGGGCCTAGGATTCAGGCAGAAGTAAAGCAGAGAGCAGGGGACATAGCTCAGTGGTAGAGCACTTTTGCCAAGTGTGCATAAGATCCCAAGTTCAATCCCCAGTAACACAGGAAAAAAAAAAGTCCAGAAGGTAAGGCAGAGAGGAGTACTCCCTCACCTGGGGTAGGGTCAGGTACCATCACAGTCCTCTGTCCCAGTAGTGGTGAATGAGAGAACAGTGCAATGGGCCAGCTGGGAGTTGAGGGTTCAGCTGGCCAAATCCCTGAGAGGCTGCCAGATCCTCCACAAAGCCAGCAGAGATACTCACCCTGTCCCAGTGATCGGGGCAAGAAACCCCACCTCCATCCTCACTCCAAGAGCCACTTCAATACAGAAACAAGACTCCTTGGGGCACAATCTTGCTTAGAGGCTTCCCCACACCCCTTTATTCCCACCCAATTCCTGTTTAACTGAGTCTATCATAGAGGGAACCATCCCCATGAGAGTGACATTTTGGTCTTGGTATTGGTAGACAACACCAACACTCTGTCTATTCTGCCAACACCAACCCATTCTGCCAACTTCAAAGCAGGTGAGTCTCAGTCAGTGACAAACTCTCTGGAGTCTAACCAGCCTCAGGGGGCTTCTTAGTTCCTACACTGCCTACAAATAGAAAAATCAGGACTTTTAGAAACAAAGGGGCTCTTGTGGTGCTTCTCAGAAACTCCAGGAAGAAAGAGGATAGGAAAAGCTGGACTTCCTATTAATGGAACTAATGAGGTCTGGGAGCCATTGTAACTGGAGGTATCAAGTAAGGATGACCAAAGATGGGGACACCTCCATGTACAAGCTACATCTGCACTGGGGATAGAGGTGAGGTAAACAGGATAACCTGTCAAGAATGGTGTCTAGCATACACTTGCTCCTTAGACTGATTACTACATCTAGATCAAGAATTATGAGACATTTGAACAATGCCATGTACTACCAGTGTACAAAAATAAATACAGATTCAAGGTGACAAGTGAACTCCAGAGAAGCTGAAACTAAAGGAATATTACAGACAACTTTCAAATGTTTACTTATAAGAGGACTGAGAGAAATGAGAAGGCAAATTTACCCCTATTAGAAAACATAGAAGGGACTTAGCATACTAGAGGGCTTAATTCTAACAAGTACTCATGATTCTGAAACCATCCTATGAGAGTCACATAGTCTCTTGTCTTTGTAAGGATTGGGATTCCAGCTCAGGTCAAGGTCTCCCTCTATCTCAGGCATGTGAAGGTGGGGGTCTCCTGAAGGAGGAGTGAGATAAGAAAGAGAAGGTTACAGCAGCAACTACATGCTTAGTTTGGGGATGGATGTGCAAGGGGTGGTTCACTCATGGAGTACAACCCCAGCTCACCTAAAGTACTTGCTCAATGCCTTACATGAGAGACTAGGGACCTTCTGGATTTTCTTCTCATTCTTGTCCTGAGTGCAGATCCTGATGAAAAGACAGAATCAGCTTCTTTTCCTGGAGCTGCCACAACTGGGGTACCTTGTTTAAAACTTGAAAACTTTTATTTTAAAGACTTTTCAGTCCCCAAAGAGTGGAAGAATGAACTGAGGAAGAAGATCCAAGCAAGGAGTAAGATTATGTCTTTGCTGAGTGTAATACAATACAGTCTCTGTTCAGGGCACTACCATAAAACAGGGATGTGAAAGTCTTCACCCGGAAAACAGCACCATAGATGAGTGCTCTGTCTAAGGTTAACATCTTAGAGCTAGTGATTAATTGCATTTTCTCAAAGGTAACCACATACTTTATTGTCCAAATCAGGATAACCTGAACATGAAAGGGGGTCCTACTAATGTTTCCACCAAAGAACAGGATAAAACCAGGACTATTCCTGAAGGTAGAGTCACCTAAATGTCTCTAAGTCTTATAGGGTATATGCTTCTATTGTGTTATGGCAGAAAAACATGGCAAATTTTAGATGTAATATTAATTACAGCATTCTGAATAGATGTACCAAAATAGATCCTTACACCCAAACCAGCCACAAGTCCAGGGTACTCCAGACTAAATGTTAAGAAGTTGTTTTTATGGGGGCGGGGTGGGGGGTAAAAATAATAGCAGAATGTGTGACAGATACCATTGCCCTGTGTACATGCATGAACGCACAGATGGTGTGACTCTACTTTGTGTACAACCAGTGAAACAATAGCTGTACTCCATTTGTGTTCAATGAATCAATAAGTAAATAAAAAAAAAAGAAGTTGTTTTTAATAATTGTTTTTAAAGGAAGTAATAGTAACTGCATAGGACTAACCAGGATTCAAAAGATGGTGTTCTTCTGTTTTGTAAGAGTCTAATTTTTAAAAGTATGGCCCAAGGGATTTTGGGACCACTGTTATTTTCCAGAAGTCAATGGTAAAATGATTTATGACATAAATTATATGAAAGTGCTAGTTTGTTTGTATGACCTGATTATGTTTGGCAAGACTTTGGAAGATGATGAACATGATTTCTCTCCACCTAGGGGATACAGGCTATGGATGATTACACTGTGACAAATGCCAACCCTGACAAGCCCTTAGATTTAAAATACTTGGGACTTACAGAATTGCAGCAGGGGCAGAAATATCATTGCCATTGCTGTCAACCCAGTTCCATCAAAGAAGATTCAAGAACTTCTCTAAGTTCATGGGTCTAAATTGAAATTTTAAAGTCAAAACTATGGCATTAATGCAGAAAAGCAGACTAAAGGGCCATCGCAAAGACAGGAGCTCCGAAAGGAACCCCATTATCCCAGATCTCTCGGAAGCTCCGGGAACAAGATACGTGAGCATGCATTCAAGTTGTTGGCAAACTTCTGAACCTGAGTTCACAAGTGGGCATTTGTTAGCACATCCTCCTCTAAAACCTTTATTTTACACTGAGCCTTCGGAACTATGCTCTATTTATTTTTATTCAAAAATAGACTGTTCAAAGTAGAGGAAGCCTGAGGTTTTTGTCAACTAGTCTATTTAAGACCGAAACTCAATACATTCATCATAATTAACCTTCCTGCTGCCAACGACAAGTACACACAGCTTGGGAGTCAACAGTGTGTTTACAGATAGCTTCTCTGGCTCTGCACTGATAAGAACCCCTCAGTGCATGAGCATATTAACAACGCCAATGTAATATCACTGAGAGATGGCGGAACACGCTGCAGAGATAAGGTAAAAAAGCTGTTTTCACAAACACAAAGGGAAGACACACTCCTAAAATTGCTTTAGGACTCATCAAGGAGGATAGGACATCACAGCCAAGGGAAAGATTTTCTCTACTTAATCTTAAACTAGAGGAAGTGTTGCTTCACCTGGGACACTGGCACATGAAGGACTTTGACTCCACAAAGTATGGTCACAAGGACACAGGTCAACATCAATGGGAGCCAGCACCATGCAGGAGGGAGGCATCTGTCACAGCTAGCTGATCAGCCACAGCCTCAGCAGTAGATAGTCCCTGAGACGTGAGATCTAGAGCAGTACAAGAGCAGAGGGGACGAGGAAACCGAGGCTGCTCTACTTCTGAGAACCAAACAAGACATTCCAGTGACTCCATAAACAGATTCAGCTTCTTTCAAACAATCTGGAAATTCAGAAAGAACAGAGGTTCAACAAGGAAAAAAAAAAAAAAGGCTACTTTCTTTCTTTTCCTTCCAACTTGGGTGATTTTATGAATTATGTTTTCAGTTACAACTACATTCAAAAGAATTCTGTTTTGATTTTGTTATTTTGTCTCCTATTGCCAAAACAGAACACTAGACAGTGTGTGCAGTTATTACAACTATCAAAAATATGCAAACATAGAACAAAGACTGAAAGGTAAAAGGAATTGTTTTTAAAAACTGAGACAGAGGATATTTAAAAATCAATATTTGTTGTCTTTATGTAGTCCTACCTATGATAATTCTTAGTCACTGATACTTCAGAATGAATTTTACTTGGAAATATTTTTCTGAAGTGATTTAGAAAGAAATAAGATTATTTTTCTATGTAAAAATGTCAAATTTGGGGGCTGAGGCTGTAGCTCAGTGGCAGAGCACTTGCCTAGGACTTGTGAAGCACTGGGTTCAATGCTCAGGACCACATAAAAATAAATAAATAAAGGCATGCTGTCCATCATAACTATTAGAAAAAATTTTAAATGTCCAATTTGGCAATTAATTATATACTAATATATCAGTGTGTCTCCCTCATCCTCCAAATGTTAGCTGCTAATTTCAAATGTATTTGGAAATAAATTGTGCATTTGAGTGAAGAAGTAATGATTCTTGGAGGAAACTTTTCTCTTTGAATGCTCTCTGGTCAGCATTAGCAATTACAAAAGTTATATTGAGAAATCAACTCTAAAAATGTGACTCAGAGCTGTTGATTATTAAATAGAAAGGCAAATCTGCAACTCTGGTCTCCTATTTCCTAACCCAGCACCACTACAAACAAGTGTATGGACCTCCAGAAAAGCAACTTAACACCACTTTACTTTAGCCAATAGCAAGGCCCAAAGGCTAGGTCAACAAATAGGACTCCAAGGAACTGTTCTGCATCAGTTAAACTCTTGCTGTGTGTGTGATCTGAGACAGAAATACTATTCCAAAAGATGTATACATCCTTGCCAAACAAATATTACAGTGGAAGTTCTTGTGCCTTTCACATTGAGAGGTTTGTGGAAATGAGGCCTACCATTCAATCCTAGTAGACTAACTCAACCGAGAATGGACAAGTTTGCCTATCAGCATATTTGGATGATGAACTGACCTGGAGACTTTATAGAAAACACTTCAATTTTCAACATTAGAAACCTGGTGTACTGACCTCCAGAAAAGCAGCTTACATCATTCTGCTTCAGCAAACATCAAGGTCAACAAATGGGACTTCAAGAAACTTTTATATCAGTAAAATATCAGGCCCATGGACAACAAGCCATCAGATGGATGTTGCAGTTGGAAGCCTCATGTGTAAGTCAGCATGAGTCCCAACTGCTTTGCCAAATAGTCTTACCTGTCCCTTCCCTGATAGTCTGGATTCCTCTATATCCATTTGAATGTGGAATTCAGGAAGTTCAAAAAACTCAAGAAATTAAGACAAAATTAATTAACCAATTAAGAATTGCATTCTGTATTTTTTGTATTCAAATATCTGGCCCTAGGGAAATGAGAGAGCATTCCTTAGGAAGAGATTGCAAGACCGGTGTGAAATTAAAGCTCTTTTCAGGATAGTGAGTAACAAGGTCCACCCTCCTTTCACTGGGTAGATGCACAATGACCCAGAGAGGCAGCTAGAAGGATGGGGAAAACTAAATATTTTATTATTTGTATATAAATTAATCTTAAACCATCTCTCTATTTAAATTTCTCCTCCTTCTTCCCTCCAAATTCCTTGCATCATACACCCAACAATATAAGAAGAAAAGGCAGTGGAAGGGAGTAATGAATGAATTTTCTTTGAACACCTAGAAACTTGAACGAGTTTTGTAGGCCAGACTACTAAACCATCCTACAGGAGGCCTCCCTCCAACTTGACATCACCTTAATTTATGTGATGAATGGGATTAAGAAAAGAAGAGGAAGGGGCAGAAGGAGAAAGAGGAAGAAGAGGAGAAGGAGGAAGAGAGATGAAGAGGAAGAGGGGGAAATTTAGCAGTTACTTCTTTTATTGATCCTCTCCTGCCTCTGGATGCCCACTTCAATAGTCCTGGATAAATGAATAGGAAGGGTTATCTTTTAAGGATTTGGCTTCCCTGAAATTCTAATTCATTTATTCAAAATATATTTGTAAGCATGTTCCAAATGTGAGGCATTGTGCTGGATACTGGGGGATATAAACCTGAATAAGATTAAATCAACAGAACTGGGTGGGGGCACTGAGGAGAACTAAACCGCCCTTAGAACACAGAGGAGACTGCTCAAGGAAACAATTTAAATTGATCTTTAAAGGGTGAGTAGAAGTCTTATAAAGATTGATGATATTATCAACCTTTTTTAACTTAATCCTTATAATCCTGTGAAATGTAGATGTATCTTACCAGTTCTTCAGGTGAGGGAACTGAGAGACCCAGAGATGTTGTCTAAGGTCATCCAAGAAAGTAGCAGAGCAGAGATTTGAAGCCAAAATGATCTGACTTCAAAGTCCACCTCCCTCCCACTGAGGAAACTACCTGCCTCTCTTTAGAAATACATTTTCAATCACATGCCCATGATTTTTGTTGGGTTATCTGTATTTTTTCTCCTGCTCTTAATGCTCATGTTCATCTAATTTTACTTTACAAAGAAATGAGGAGGGCTACGGCTGTAGCTCAGTGGCAGGGTGCTTGTCTAAATGTGTGAGGCACTGGGTTTGATCCTTAGCACCACATAAGAATAAACGAATAAAGGCATTCTGTCCGCCTACAACTATGAAAAATGAAAAAAGAAAAAAAAGAAATGAAATGAGGAAGGAGCAAACATGAGGAAATGTGTTGTTTAGTTTATCCAAGCAATACATCATAAAAATGATCCAAGACCCTCTGCCAACCACCCTAGGAATGAAAGAAACATCACACTACACAAAACCTAGAATATTCTAGTGGTGTCAAGGGAAACTACTCACTCCATTTCTCCACCTGGGGACTCCTATGCCTAGAAGTTGACTTCAGATGATTATTGTCTAAAGTCAAAGCAAGTGTAAGACATAAACTGCAGCCCTGTTTTTCATACTTTCAGAAAAAGTGGCTACTCAAATCTCCTCTTATACAGATCCATGACATAGGATCTTGAATATAACAGTGATAAAAAGAACCAGAGATGATAGACGTTCAGTTTTCTCAATAATTGAATATAATAATCGTAACATAATTTCTACTTGGAGGCTCTTTGGTTTGATATTTTTCAAGTAATTTTTTCAAGCCCCCAAATTCCTTTAGATCTTTCCCTACTGATCAGGAGCTTCTCTTTCTCACAGTAGTGAATAGCAGTTCCTGGTCAGTGGTGTCTTCATGTTTCAGGAAGTAAAACTAAACAAACATGTAGGACACTAGCAAAGTCCTAAATTATCACACAACTATTAAAATAATGAATGTCAAGTCTTGATCACATGCATATTATTGGAAATTCTACCAAAGCGTTGCTTTACAATGTTTTATGGTACTATGCATTTTCTTTGCACTTTTTTAGTACAAATATTTTATTTGAAATGAACAAAGATGCTTACACAGCTTTCACTTGGAAACAAACTCTTGCTTGACTGTATTATTGAGCAAAGACAAAGTAGAAGCACAAACACCCTTCCTGTTTGACATATATTTGGAGACAGGAAGATACTACTCGGTTTTAAAAAAGCAACTAACCTTCCCTTAAGGCCTGGTGATAGAAGTGTAAACAATGTAAATGAATCCACCATTACCAGTTGTCCTATCATATCTATGTCACCTGTGTATTCTGAGATCACACACATACCTGCCAATATACCTGAGAAGGGTTGATATATCACAGTTACACTTGATTTCTTGGCAGGCAAGACTGAGGAAGAGTAATTTGGAACAGGTTTTATATCCTATTTAGAAGAAAACACTAGTACTCCCTTAAACAACAGGTTCCAATAGAAAGATACTGCCTGGAAGTTATCTCTTCACTTTGGTTCATCTTAAGTTTTTGTGATTTACAGAGTTGTTTGATTCATTTGC
>JAJEJO010039187.1:2042-18452 GCA_020662805.1 Glaucomys volans
TATTTGCTAAGAGTAGCTTTGTGGCATAACATATGGTCTATTTTAGAGAAGGAACCATGAGCTGCTGAGAAGAAAGTGTATTCACTTTTTGATGGATGGAATATTCTATATATGTCTGTTAAGTCCAAATTAGCGAATGTGTCATTGAGTCCTAATGGTTTCTTTGTTCAATTTTTGCTTAGAAGATCTGTCCAATGGTGAGAGAGGAGTTTTAAAGTCCCCCAGTATTATTGTGTTTTGGTCTATTTGATTCCTGAAATTGAGAAGGATCTGATTGACATACATGGATGCGCCATTGTTTGGTGCATAAATATTTATGATTGTTATATCTTGCTAATTTATGCTTCCTTTAAGCAGTATGAAATGTCCTTCTTTATCCCTTCTGTCTAACTTTGGCTTGAAGCCTGCTTTATCTGAAATGAGGATGGAAACTCCTGCTTTTTTACTCAGTCCATGTGCATGGTATGTTTTTTCCCAACCTTTCACCTTTATTCTGTGGGCATGTTTTTCTATGAGATGAGTCTCTTGAAGGCAGCATATTGTTGGGTCTTTCTTTTTAATCCAATCTGCAAGTCTATGTCTTTTGATTGATGAGTTTAGGTTATTTCCATTCAGGGTTATTATTGAGATTTGACTTGTACTTCCTGCCATTTTAGCTTTTGGGGGGTTTTTTAGCTTAACTTTGTTTCTCCTTTGATTGACTCTTTCTTTAGGGTAATTCCTCCCCAAGTTGACTGAGATTGTTGTTTTTCATTTCTTCCTCTTCGAATATTTTGTTGAGAATATTCTATAGGGCAGGCTTTCTCTTTGTGAATTCTTTAAGCTTTCGTTATTCATGGAAGGATTTTGTTTCGTCATCAAATCTGAAGGTACGTTTTGCTGGGTATAAGATTCTTGGTTGGCATCCGTTTTCTTTCAGATCTTGAAATATGTTGTTCCAGGCCCTTCTTGCTTTTGGGTTCTGGGCTGAGAAATCTGCTGATATCTGTATTGGTTTCCCCCTGTAGGTAATCTGATGCTTTTCTCTTGCAGCCTTTAAAATTCTATCTTTGTTTTGTATGTTAGGTATTTTCATTATAATGTGCCTTGGTGTGGATCTGTTGTAATTCTGTGGTTTTGGTGTCCTGTAAGCCTCTTGTAATTGATTTTCCATCTCACTCATCATATTTGGGAAATTTTCTGATATTATTTCATTGAACAGATTATTCATACCCTTGGTTTGTATCTCTGTGCCTTCCTCAATCCCAATAACTCTTAAATTTGGTCTTTTCACGATGTCCCATATTTCTTGGAGGTTTTGTTCATGGTTCCTAACCATCTTCTCTGTTTGTTTGACTTTGCTTTCAAGATTAAATATTTTGTCTTCATCGTCTGAGGTTCTGTCTTCCAAGTGATCTATTCTGTTAATTATGCTTTCTATTGAGTTTTTAACTTGGCTTATTGTTTCCTTCATTTCCTTGTTTCCTTCAAGGATTTCTGTTTGTTTTTTCTCAGAACTTCTCTTTATTGAAATGATTTTTTCTTCCTGCAATTGCTCTATTAGCTGATTATTCATAGCCTGAATCTGCTCTCTCATCACATCATTCTCTTCTCGGATCATTTTAATTATGAACATTCTGAACTCCTTTCCTGTCATTCCTTCTACCATGCTGTCTTTGGGTTCTTTTGATATATCATCTAGGTTTGTTTGGGACACTTTCTTCCCGTGTTTTCTCATGTTGCTCGTGTATCTTCCCCTCTAGTAGTGCAAATCAGAGGGATTGCAATTTCCCTGTAAAGACTTAAAGTGTCCCTGCAGATTTCCAGTAACTCACCTGATGTTTGAGAGGTGCTTGATCAAGCGGTGACCCAAGAAAGGTGCTTTCCCACTACCTCCAGGTTGGGAATGATCAATGCTTCTGGGCAGAGGCAGCCTGGTGTTGACAGACAGTCAGATACAGCAACGTGCTAGACCCCGGGCCAGGGTGTGGACCTGGGCACTAGACCAAGTTTGTGTGGGGACACAGAACTGTGCTCAGTGATGGAGACACTGGGCTTGAGAGCCAAGGCAGGCCGGAGCTCCTCACTGGGGGCTCAGTTGGTGACAGGTGGTCACTCTCTGCCAGGGAAGCTGTAAAATAGTTCCAAAGGGCCTAAACTCCCCGCTGGAGCTGGCAACTCCCTCTGCTCCAGGCCAGATCTCACCAGGAGCCACAGCGCCATGGCACCGCTGGAAGACCGGAGCTCAGCTCTGAGGACTCAGGCGCCCTAAGATGGTCGCTCTCTGCCAGGGAAGCTGTAAAATGGTGCCAAAGGGCCTAAACTCCCCTTCCTGTGCTTTGAGCACCCCAGTTCCTCATGCCCCAGGGCTTCCGCACAGACGGTTTCCTCTACGTACAATACATTTCCTCTCTTCTATGTGGCACTGCCTTTTTATCATGCATTCAGTCATGAGTTAAATGTCAATTCCAATGACATTTGAAGATCTAAGACCTTACACAATAGTGACTCTTCATAGGGAGATTCTCAGACATTCAGTGGGGATTTCCAAACTGAAAAGGAAAACTGCCCCAAGTCTTCCAAGTCTGGATATACAGCTTGCACTCAATCATTTCCTGTGCATCCCTCAGTATCACAGGAGAAGCTGCTTCAAGTCATCCCACCAGCATGGGTCATGGTCAAGGTAAATTCCATCAGGGAATTCTGATGTGCTCATCAATGGCCCTGTGAACGTAGGCACAGGGGTCAGACTGGGGAAATGACCAGCAGAATAATGCTAATCATTGTGGCACTGGATGTTCATCTTGGAATTGTTTCTTGTGCAATCTCAGGTTAGAATGGAAGTCTTTCAATATTGCTTTCACACTTAGCCCAATTCATTTTCCAGCTCCCAGCCTGTGCTTAAATTTATAGCAAGTGATATAAATGAGTGTTTGACTTATCATTTTCCTAAGCTGCAACCACCTCCCCTCTCTTCCATTTCCCTTTTCTCATTAGTCCTCAGTTAATTCCATTCTTTCATTTTATGTAAAGTAAGAAAGGAAGGTGTAAGAGAGAAAAGACATCAAAACCCTGCCAGAGAAATAAAAAAAATTCCTGTTATTGAATTATTTTATTTTTTCACCACTTATTACTGGCTATTATTGTTGAACCAAGATGTGTCTGGAGCTACACCCAAAACTTAGTTCCAGATGTGGATATTTAGCTCTGCCACCTTCGATAGAGAACCACAGTCCTGTGATAAATCAGGGGATTTATAACCACTTTCCTCTATTTACTGCCCTGCCTCTTAGCCTTTCCTCCAGTTTTTCAAGACTTTCTATCAGCAGTCACTACATGGATCATATATTTTTAGAAATAAAGATAAAAGTGGTACTCTTTATTATATATATTAGAATAACATTTACTCATTGACCTTATCATTTTTATGAATTTATTCAAAATTGGGTCCTCCTCTTCAGCTTCATCTTAAATTTGATTGCAAATACTTATTGATAGGAAAGGAGAAAAATATAAAACTGAAAGTAAAAATGCAGAAATATAGGAATATGGTTATTAAAATGGAAAATGAAAAAAAAGCTTAGCTCAAAAATCCATACAAAACAGCCCTTAAAATCGTCTGAATGAATTACTTAAGGACTTATTCATAGTAATAAAAATGGCATTTATATATAATGCTGAAATTATGGTAATAAAAGAGGCAAGTGCTTCTCAGTACATTAGAGACTTCCCTTACATGTCAACTGTCTATGTGCAACAATTATATGGTAATCACTTTCACTAGGGATTTTTCAGTCTGTGTCCCTTTTAATGAAGATAGTAGGTCTATTATGCAGAATATGAACAGTGAGCTAGAATCAAAAAAGGGAAGCAAATAACATTTTTGTCCATAAAAAAAAATCATTTAAAGCAGAGTTATTCCAATGAATTTTGGCCTAAAACACTCAACATAACTGATATTTCAATTCCAGGAGCATCTAACAGGAAGTAAGAAAAAATCAGAAGCTGGCTTTTTGTGATTATCTGGAGGCAGCATTAGTTCCAAAATGCTTCACATAGAATGTCAATATTAGGTAAATGAAATTGTATATCTCCAATCAGTTGATTTAGGTTTTAGCAGATATTTATTGCCTTGTGTTAGAAGAATGCAAAAATATTTTTAATGTCATGAACTGGTGATTTTTCACTGAATTTATATGTAGTTTAAATATTTTTTAACATTTACTCATAGTCTACTTCATAAAATAGAGATACAGTATTCTATATTATTAACTTGCATTAAAAGTTAACATATACCCACAAATTAGCTAATTTTAGAACAGAAAATTTAATATTTTTGTATTTTAATTTAAAAGTAATAATTGTTCATTTGATTTGTAGTTCTAACAACAAATTATGACTCAATATGGGGTCATGCTTATGCTTTTGTCACCAATTTTTCCTAATTCTGTCTGAGTGCAAGTGGAAGATAATTATTTGGCTTGTGTCACCTCTTTTTACATCTCTTCCCCTCCTTTTTTAACCCGGAAGATCTCACATTGTGTCTCACCATGACAGAAGACTGATATCAACCACTTACATTTAAGAAAGATGGAGGGTGTTTGGCAAATCTTGACATTCTCTTTGACTCTCTCCATCCAAGACATGTTCAAGCGGGAAGCAAGGACAAAGGGAAGAAGGTTCCCAGGAAAGCAAGAGGAAAAGTCTTTCCTGAGCAGTGGGGGAGGGGTGACAACCTGAAGGAGAAGTCATTATTATTGGGCAGGTTCCATTTTTTTTTCAGATGGAAAGAAACAGACCTCGTATACCAGCTCAATCAGTTTCCATGTATCATTAGTAATTATTGCAAATCAGCCTGGAAACCATACAGTCTTCCAAGGGGGGCCTCCTGGATCATTGAATGTGACCATCACACTCCTTCTTGTTCAAGCCAAGCCTTATTATTTAACATGTATAACTAATGCCATAACAGTATTTTTCTACTCATTTTGTTTCCCTCTCTCTCTCCACATATATGTATATATGTGTGGGCATATATATGTATAAATATATATATGAATGTATGCATGTATCATATGTATATTATATATGCACACACACATATGTTTAGTGGGTGATCCACACTATTAAAGTGTTTAAATGCAGAGGAGATACTGGTTTTCTCAAAGCAAGATTTGCAATTGGCTTAAGTATCTTATGGCTTAATATTATTTCTCTATATTCTTTCTTTGTTTTCAATTTTTGATCATTCTTTTTTATCTGGCATACACATCTGAAGTACAGGAATCAAATGGGAAAGAGTGATCAGGGCATCATTTCTGAAAAATTGTATTAAGATGTGGTATCAAGAATTTCCCAGCTGGAAAATGGCAAAATATCAGGATGGTGTAGGGAATAAATGAGATGTTTTGTGTGTGTGTGTGTGTGTGTGTGTGTGTGTGTTTATCCCCATCCCCAAAACATGATTCATCTGATATGTATTAAATCCTGCCCCACAATATTTCCTTTTTCCATGAAGCCTCAATTTAAATTGCCTGAGTAAAAAATCCTTAATAAGTATTTATTTATAAAAATATAAAGGGGAGTTAGACATAAAAGAATCTAAAAGAGTCTACAAAGACTTTAAACTCCTTGTGGTGTTGGCAAAAGGCTCTAAACCCCTTCAGAGTCACCCATGCCATCTGATCCTGCGACTGTGGCCACTATCTCCAAAACCTTTCAAATGCTGCTTATTTTCTTGCTCCCTAAAGTGGTGCCTCCTTTGCTCGTGGTGGTTAGGAGCACAAAGAATGGACAGAAGGACTTTTAGAGTGACCATTCTTTTTAAAAGCAGGGAGTCTTGTTTTCTGTCAAAGTGTTCAGGAGAGTTTGGCTGCAACCCAACATGGCAGCCATAAGCCATAATAAATAATTTAAAGTTCTGGGGGGGATGTAAAGGAAGATAAAGGAATTGGAGAAGGCACTCAGGTGGCTAATGGCCAAGGAACTCCATGAGGGGGAAATAGTCAATCAATATCTCTGGTGACAGTCATTAAAGAGTATTTTAAGAACATAGGTGTCTGATGTTCGATTTGAAGTGGTGTTTGCTGTTCCTACATGCACCCTGTTGTCTGCCTCTCCCAAATCCTAAATCTTTGAGTAAGCCTACAAAATACACATTGGCTGTAAATAAGGTTTTGTTGTGATTTGGTGATTGTGTAGAAGGTGAGAAAATTGTTCAGAGTTGATACCATGAGGTACAGACACCAGTACCCATAGCACACTGACACCATCAAAACACTGGTGACTGGTGAGCCAGATGTGACCAAGAAGGTCACTGCTGCTCAGGAAGTAACAGATCTTTGGAAGCACTTTGGTCATGCACAAGGATGGGGTTTTGTAATTTAAACCAGTTTTTCTAGCAAAATTGCATCCATTGGCATTTAGGTCACAGAGGAAGTGATGAACAGAAGAGTGGTTTATATGATAGAATAGGGCCATCAAAATTGAAATGAGGCTGCCTGTGGTTGCTGGCAGCCTGGATTATGGAGCAGAAGGGAACTGACTCAAAGCCAGAAACTGGTGCCGGGTAGAGAAGACACTGGCAAGTTGGCCTGAGCCTGTTGTGGAAGGAGGCAGGAGATGTCTGGGAGCTGACAAGAGGAAGAGGATGTCAAGGGGAAATGGTCTGTTGGGTGAACTGTTTGTGGCCACTTCCTTCACCATCTTCTGTCACTTGCTTTGCAAATCTCCACACTTGAAGTCCTGTGGCTCCCCTCCAGTCCCAAAAGCCTTTCCTTGAAAGGACCATGGATTATGCAATGGGACCAACTTTATGACCCAAGAACAGTGTCAGCAATGAACCTGGGCAAAGACTATCTTCTTGATCAAATTTTAATTAGGTTCCTCTGAGCCTTCCTCTTGACTAGACTTTGACCTTAGCCTTCCATGCCTGTTGTCCTTGCCTAGTTGCTATTTAGTGAGGATCTTCCTCCCACTCTATCTGATCACTCTTGATTTGTGATCAAGTTATCAATCCCCATGTCCATGCATCAGAACTTAGCCTGCCATTAGCAAGAATCCTGGTAAGTTAGTTTGGCAGGAATCCCTTTACCCCTGGTCTCTCTTTTTAATAGTTTTCCATGTACCAACCCCCTCCCTCTGCTCCTTGGCTATCAACCCCACTTGTTCTTTATTTCTTGTTCTCTATTTCTCCACCTCCATTTGATAGAAGGAGGCAAATAAGAAGGAATTGGAGAATACTCTAAGAGGCTCTGGGCTTGTGGACTGCTGAAGCCTGAGGTCACACCTCTTCCTCCAAGGATCATGCTCGAGCAGTTGGACCTACTCACACCAAAAGGTACCCTTCTAATTTTTCTCTTCTGTTCCAAGTGTTGAAACTCTGGTCTGCCATTTGTCTTTGGGTCCAAGGAACTGGGATCATTAGTGGACCTGGAGTATGCCCCAGCCCCAGGGATCAACACAGATGTCCTTTGAGCCCCAACAGCATTAATGATGAATGCAGAGGAGGCTGGCTAGAGAGGATGGTCATTACTGTGTTGTTCATTGGCTCTACTCAAGGTTACATCCGGGGAAATAGACCTGGTGTCTTCATTCCGGAAACCATGGAAAGTTCACAAGATTCTGGATCTTTTATCAGATATGGTCATTTCTCTAGATAAACATGCTTCATGAATATAGATGCTACAATGCTCAAGGAAATATTAGCAACTCTAGTCCAATAATATATCAGTGGAATTACATACCACAACTCAGTGAGCTTTATTACAACAGATAATGCATAGGTGAGAGGTCTGGGTCTGGGGCAGAGGGTCCCCAAAGGGACAGATTTTTTTTTTTCTATCTCCAGAGGGAAGTAAAGAGAAGGAGAAGATAAAATTCAAAAGTGCAGTTTCTGCAGTGTGCAGATACTTAGTGGATGGTGGTACACAGTAAGGAAGCTTCAGGTCTAAACCAGAGAGGGGACCAAGGCTCAGTGATGCTGCTGGGCTACAAAGCTTCCCTCCTGTTGAGGAAGAGCAAATAAGACAAAGAAAGAAACACAACTCCCAGGGACCCTCAGTCAACCTGCACAGAGCTAGCTCATGGGAGGTGGTAGGCATGGTTGGAGGAAGTAGGTTACTGGGAGTGCCCTTGGGGATTCCATCTTGTCCCTGGTTCTTTCCTCCCCATTCCTTATCAGAGAGATTCCAAATGGGGAGATTCCTCCCCATTCCTTATCATTTTTTGTTTATCAGGAACTGAGCAGCTTTGCTTTACTAGGCCCTTCTGCCATGAGGTTCTGCCTTATCCCAGGCCCAAAGCAATGAAGCCAGAGAAACACAGACTGAATCCTCTGAAACCATGAGCCAATATAAATAAATCTTTCCTCCTTTAAGTTGTTCTGATCAGAAATTTGGGTCACAGCAATGAAAAGCTGACTAACACAGGGCTCCTTTAAAAACACCATGTTCTCACATATTTCAGAGTAATTAAACATACTGACACAAATGTAATCCTGCTTCTTCCGAATGAATGGGTTTAAGCCAGCCTGGCTTCATGGAAGCATCTGCCTTGTTCTCAAATCAGGTCCAGCATAAAGTCTTCTAGCCACAATTAATTGAAATATTTAGTAAGAGTAAATTGATTATAATTATTCCTTCTGGGGGTTGTAGACTCTACCTAGAAATATAGTTTTATTTTTCAGCATTTTCTATATCAGTCCTTATGATGATATGAGTTTTCTTCTTTGGCTACTCAATGCTATCAATTACATTCATTTTTGATGCTGAAAGCCTTGCCTACCTATAATGAATCTCACTGGGTTGTGGTATATAATTCTTTTCATATATTGTTGGATTAGAGTTGCTAATTTTTTTTAACATTGTTGCATCTGTATTCAAGAAGCATATTGATCTATAGTTTTTCTTTCTTGAAATATTTATATTTGGTTTTGTTATTAAGTTAGTGCTGGCTTTATAGAATCAATTAGGAGGTGATGTCTCTGCTTCTATTTTCTCTCATGAAGAATTGGCTTAATTTCTTCCTTAAATGTTTGGAAGAGTTCACAGTGAATTCATCTGGACACAGAGCTTTCGTCTTCAAAGTGTAATTAATTATTGATTCAATTTCTTTAATAGATATAGGCCTAGTCAGATTTCTATTTCTCATTTGGTAAATTTAATAGTTTGTTGTTTTCAAGGAATTGGCTCATTTAATCTAATTTATGGAATTTGTGGCATAGAACTGCTCACAGCACTTCTTTTTATATTTCTAATATGCACAAGATCAGTAGTGATGATCTACCTGTTGCTTGTGGTAATGGTAATTTTTGTCTTCTGTCTCTTTTTCATTAACCTGCTGTGTTAATCAGATTTCTGTCACCTTAGCAAAATACCTGAGGAAATATAAATAGGAAATATTAAAACAAAACAAATAGGAAACATTAAAAAAATTTTTAATGCTATTTTGGCTCATGCTTTCACAGATTCCAATCCATGATCAGTTGGCCCTGTTGCTTTGGGCCTGAGGCAGCATAGTTCACGGCAGGAGCACATGGCAGAGGAGGACTGTTCACCTTATGGCAGCCTGGAAGGAGAGAGAGAGAGAGAGAGAGGAAGTGGGTGGGTCCCATGTCCCCAGTGATCTAACTTCCTCCAACTTGGTTCCACCTTTAAGGTTCCACTATTTCCCAGTAGTGTTGGATCCTGGGGGCTGAGCCTGTAATACATGGGCTTTTGGGGGGCATTTCAGATCCAAATTAAGGTACTAACTAGAGGTTTCTTAATTTCATTAATCATTTTAAATGCTCAGCTTTCTGGTTTTGTTAATTTTTCTCTATTGCTTACCTATTTTTAATATCACTGACTTTTGCTCTAATTTTCATATGTTTTCTTCTGCTTTAAACCTAAATAACTCTTCTTTCTCTAGTGTCCTAAGGAGAGAACTGATTGACTGATTTAGGATGTTTCTTTTTTTGATATATATATTTAATGCTACGCATTTACCTTTAAGCACTGCTTTTGCTGCATTCCACAAATTGCCACAAGTTATATTTTCAACATCACTAAAAGCTAAAAACAAGTTTACAAGCTTCTTGGACTCATGAATTATGCAGGATTATGTTGTTTTATCTCCCACCATTTGGAGATTTTCCAGCTATCTTCTGGTGGCTTTTTTCTAGTTTAATTCCATTGTGTCCTGGAGCATACTTTGTAGATTTCTGAATTATTTTATTGCTTAGGATATAGTTTGTGGTTTAGAATCTTGGTGACTGTTCCATGTGACTATCCTAAGAATGTGTATTCTGATTTTTTTGGATGCATTTTTTTATAAATGACAATTAGCTCAAAGTGACTGATATGACTGTTGTCAACTATATGCTTACTGACTTCCTAGCCTCTTGATCCACCAGTTACTGAAAGAGGGTCATTGAAGTCCCCCACTGCAATAGGGGATTTGCCTATCTTCTCTTCTATTAGTTTCCACATCACATATTTTGACACAACTGTTAGGTGTGCACACGTAAAGAATTGTTAAGTCCTCTTGGAGAATTTTTCTTTTTATCATGGCATAATGTCTCTTTTCTTTTCCCCATGTGCCTTATACTGACTCTGCTTTGTCTGAAATTAACCTAGCTACTTCACTATTACTTTTAGCAGCAAAAATAAATAAATAAATAAAATGTTAAATGTTAAAACTTGAAAAATCTTTGAAAATGAAAATATTTTCTTATTGGACTCCTATAGCTTGAAGATTTAAAAGCACTAATTTAAAAATTATTATGTCTCTAAAGTATTCTAATATAGAAAAATAAGCACTTGTGTCACCTGATTTTAAGATCTATTATCCAGCTAAACTTAGCAAAATAGTGTGGTATTGATGGAAAGAGAAACAGATGTTTGAAACCATATGAAGAACTCGGATACAGAGCCACAGGAGTACAGTCAGCTGCTCTGGAGTAAATAGCAAACCTGACTCAAGGCAGGAAGCGTTTTCCCACCGACTCTGCTGCAATGACTGAGCATTTGCATGGCAAAGCTGCACCTTCACACCTTTCCAAGCTTTACCTGAGGACCATAGATCTAAATGTGAAATATAAAACTGCAAACCAGCCAGCATAGAGTGTAGGGGAGAATTTGGTCAACTTGTGTTTGGTGACAAAATTCTAGATATAATACCAAAATCAATCCTTGAAAGAAAGCTGGTGGATTGCACTGCACTAAAACAAAAACGGACAAAAATCTGTGAAAACATACCAGAAAATTAAAATACAAGGCATAGGCTCAGAAACAAATTCAAAAGTCATACCTGATAAAGGACTTATATCCAATATGTAAAGAATTCTTAACATTCAACATTAAGAAACAACCTACTTAGAAAATGGGCAAATGATCTGAAGAGACACTTTACCAAAGAAGATATGTGAATGGCAAACAAATATATTAAATATTCCTTCTCATCAGGTGTCATTAGGGAATTGGAAATGGAAACCATAATATAATGTCACTACCACCCATCTTAATGACTAATGTCTCAAAAGCATTGATCAATGCTGGCATGGACACCAAGAGACCAGTTCTCATAGCTCTGGTAGGATAGCAAAGTGACATGACTCCTTCACAGTTCAGCAGTGTCTTTTAAAGGAAAATAACTCCCCATCTAACACAGCACCATGATCCAAAGTGTTTCCTCAGCCCATTCAATAATTTTCCTCCACATGGAAATCTCCATGTCAATTGTAATTGGCAACTTTGTTCATAATTCCCCCAAAACTGAAAGTAACTGAGAAAACCTTCACTAGATAAATGGTAAACAAATTACAGTATATCTGCATGATGGAATATTATTCAGGGATAAAAACCAATGAGCTATTCATACAAAAACAGATGAATCTCAAATGCATTTTGCTAAGTGAAATAAGCCAGGCTGGAAAGGGTGCCTACTATGATTCCATTCATACGACATTTAGGTAAAAGCAAACATACTGGATAGAAAACCAACCAAGTGTTGTTAGAGGTTTGCACAGGAGGCAGTGACTGACCAGGGAAAGGACAGAAGAACTTTTAGGTGACACTGACCTGTATGACTTCAGAGTCATGGACACCCAACACTAAGTACTTGTCCAATCCAGAAACTGTAAATCACCAACAGCAACATGTAAACAAGGCTTATGCAAACAAAAAATGAATTGACCAGGATGTCTGGGATCCCAAACATGGAACACTGACTATGAAAGTATGAAATATCTCACTGAAACCGATGTAGAAAAAAATCGTCTGACACAGGTAACATTGGAAAATGATGTTTTGACTAGAAATTATAAAGCTAACAACCAAAAGGAACCATACATGCAAACATTGCATTCTTCTAGCTGGTAAATTTGTTCCTTATGAGGTTACGTGTGATTTTTAAAAATACTTCCTGTGTCCTGGAGTTGAAAAAATATGCAAATGTGTGATGAATGGTGGGAGGCAGATTTTTCTGCTGGAGAATGAAATTATAGATTTATAAGATCAAAAAAACTAGGATTCAGGATGGCGGGCCAGAGGAAGGCTGCATTCCTACTTGCTCGGTGGATTCCTACTTGCTGGGGATTCAAACAGCAGGAATATGGCTCTCAACGAGATTTTATATTCAAATCACATCTAAGAGGTCCCCAGTCACCGCTCCAGAACCAACTCTGCCAGGCTGGCAGCTACCACCCGGGAGTGCCGGACCCCACAGCTGCTTCGGAGTCACCGACCTGGGCCTGCGCCAGCCAGCAAGTGAGTGCGGGTCCCCAGCAGTGGCTTCAGAGTCACTGACCAGGCTCCTGCATCAGCCAGCAAGTGAGTGCGGGTCCCCAAGTGAGTGCGGGTCCCCAGCTTCGGAGTCACTGATCAGGCTCCAGCGCCAGCCTGCAAGTGAGCGCAGGACTCCAGTAGCTGCTGGGAAATCACCATCCCTAGACCAGGTTCAGGCCTGAACCCAGGGCAGCCTCATCTGTGAACACATACCCACCAAGCCATCTGGCCACCATATCCAACTCCAAACCCAGCCTGCACCCTGTTCCTGGTCTAGTCTCAGGCCTGCACCCATGCTGTCGCAGACCATCTAACAACAGCAGGTTACCTTAGCCCACAAACATTGATTATGCCTGACTTGGAGGCAGTGGGAGAGCATTCTTCTTGGGACACAGCATTACCAAGCGCCTGACAGGCATCAGACTACTGATCAACAGGAGGTTTGAATAGTACAATATAATTTTACGGCAGAACTTTCTTCCTCTTTTTTTTTTTGTCTAAATAGTAATATTATGATTATTCCTAATATACTTACTACATTCCCACTTCTGTCCTATTAATACCCTTATCATTCTATCATGTTCTAATATAGCAGTGTCCTTGGAGATCCATTCTCTTTTCTCATGCTAAAAACTTATTTCCTCTAATTCTGCTCTCACTATTCCTATGACATAGCAACTCTATAGACTCACTTCCTATCTCATTAACATTATATTCTAAACCACTCAGCATTTTCTTTTTCCACTATTTGAAATTGAGGTCCTTATTGTAAACCTATCGATTATGCAGTAGATAATTTGCACTCATTTCTGTATACTATAACGCAGTTTATATCTCAATGGTTCTATATGGTTTAAGGACACATATTGTTTGTATGGGGTACTGCGAATAATAATCTCTTCAAAGTGAGGTATTGGAAATCTGCAGGGACACTATAAATCTTTACAGGGAAACTGCAGTCCCTCAACTCCCACTTCTAGAGGGGAAGATACACAAAAAACATGAGAAAACACGAGAAGAAAGTGTCCCAAACAAACCTAGACGATATATCAAGAGGACCCAAAGATAGCATGGTAGAAGGAAGGACAGAAAGAGAGTTCAGAATGTTCATAATTAAAATGATCTGAGAAGAGAATGATGTGACGAGAGAGCAAATTCAGGCTATCAATAATCAGCTACTAGAGCAACTGCAGGAAGCAAAAAATCATTTCAATAAAGAGATAGAAGTTCTAAGAAAAAAACAAACAGAAATCCTTGAAGGAAACAAGGAAATGAAGGAAACAATAAACCAAGTAAAAAAATCAATAGAAAGCATAATTAACAGAATAGATCACTTGGAAGACAGAACCTCAGACAATGAAGACAAAATATTTAATCTTGAAAACAAAGTCAAACAAACAGAGAGGATGGTTAGGAACCATGAACAAAACCTCCAAGAAATATGGGACATCATGAAAAGACCAAATTTAAGAGTTATTGGGATTGAGGAAGGCACAGAGATACAAACCAAGGGAATGAATAATCTGTTCAACGAAATAATATCAGAAAATTTCCCAAATATGACAAATGAGATGGAAAATCAATTACAAGAGGCTTACAGGACACCAAAAGCACAGAATTACAACAGATCCACACCAAGGCACATTATAATGAAAATACCTAACATACAAAACAAAGATAGAATTTTAAAAGCGGCGAGAGAAAAGCATCAGATTACCTACAGGGGGAAACCAATATGGATATAAGCAGATTTCTCAGCCCAGACCCTAAAAGCAAGAAAGGCGTGGAACAACGTATTTCAAGCTCTGAAAGAAAATGGATGCCAACCAAGAATCTTATACCCAGCAAAACGTACCTTCAGATTTGATGACGAAATAAAATCCTTCCATGAATAACAAAAGCTTAAAGAATTCACAAAGAGAAAGCCTGCCCTACAGAACATTCTCAGCAAAATATTCAAAGAGGAAGATATGGAAAATAACAATGTTAGTCAACATGGGGAGGAATTACCCTAAAGAAATAGCCAATCAAAGGAGAAACAAAGTTAAGTTAAAAGCCCAAAAAAAGCTAAAATGACAGGAAATACAAGTCATATCTCAGTAATAACCCTGAATGTAAATGGCGTAAACTCATCGATCAAATGACATAGACTGGCAGATTGGATTAAAAAGAAAGACCCAACAATATGCTGCCTTCAAGAGACTCATCTCATAGAAAAACATGCCTACAGACTAAAGATGAAAGGTTGGTAAAAAGCATACCATGCACATGAACTGAGTAAAAAAGCAGGAGTTTCCATCCTCATTTCAGATAAAGCAGACTTCAAGCCAAAGATAGTCAGAAGGGATAAAGAAGGACATTTCATACTGCTTAAAGGAAGCAAAAATCAGCAAGACATAACAATCATAAATATTTGTGCACCAAACAATGGTGCATCCATGTACGTCAATCAGATCCTTCTCAATTTCAGGAACCAAATAGACCAAAACACAATAATGCTCGGAGATTTTAGCACACCTTTCTCACCATTGGACAGATCTTCCAAGCAAAAATTGAACAAAGAAACCATAGGACTCAATGACACAATTGCTAATTTGGACTTAACAGACATATATAGAATATTTCATCCATCAAAAAGAGAATACACTTTCTTCTCAGCAGCTCATGGTTCCTTCTCTAAAATAGACCATATGTTATGCCACAAAGCTACTCTTAGCAAATACAAAAACATAGAGATACTACCTTGTATACTATCAGATCATAATGGAATGAAATTAGATATCAACGATAAAGTTAAAAACAGAAACTACTCCAAGACCTGTAGATTAAATAACATGCTATTGAATGATACATGGATAACAGAAGACATTAGGGGGGAAATTAAAAGATTCTTAGAGGTCAATGAGAACAAAGATACAACATATCAAAATCTCTGGGATACTATGAAAGCAGTGCTAAGAGGAAAATTCATAGCATCCAGTGCATTCAACAAATCAATGACCTTACATTACAGCTAAAAGCCCTAGAAAAAGAGGAACAGACCATCACCAAAAGTAGTAGAAGACAGGAAATAATTAAAACCAGAGCTGAAATCAATGAAATTGAAACAAAAGAAACAATTCAAAAAAATTGACAAAACAAAAAGTTGGTTCTTTGAAAAAATAAACAAAATTGATAAACCCTTAGCCACGCTAACGAAGAGAAAGAGAGAGAAACTCCAAATTACAAAAATTCGTGATGGAAATGGAAATATTACAACAGACACTATTGAAATACAAAACATGATCAGAAGCTACTTTGAAAATTTATACTCCAACAAAATAGAAAACCTGGAAAACATCAACAGGTTCCTAGAGGCATATGAGCCACCCAAACTGAATCTGGAGGACATACACAACTTAAATAGATCAATTTCAAGCAATGAAATAGAAGAAGTCATCAAAAGCCTACCAACAAAGAAAAGTCTAAGACCAGATGGATTCACAGCCGAGTTCTACAAGACCTTCAAAGAAGAGCTCATTCCAATACTCCTCAAAGTATTTCATGAAATAGAGGAGGAGGGAACCCTTCCAAACTCATTCTATGAAGCTAATATCACTCTGATACCAAAACCAGAGAAGGACACATCAAGGAAAGAAAATTTCAGACCCATATCTCTAATGAACAT
>JAJEJO010039199.1:0-18348 GCA_020662805.1 Glaucomys volans
TCCTAAAAATGCCTACATCTCCTACTGCCACATGCCTCCATACTTTCCTCAGATATTGTATGCTCATTGAGATGCTACAGCACTATTGTTCCTTAAAGGGGTACATCTTTCTCTCCTCATTACTAACTAGATATTGGGATTTGACCTGCACAAAGATTATTTCTAGATTGTTCATAAAATCATTCTGCAGAATTTCTTGGAAATAACTTGGATTGACCTTGTGTTAGGTAATCTGCATAACATATGCCATAGTCAGATCAGCACAACATGCAGCTGTCTACCTTAAAGAGCCTTATCAAATCATACCAACCCTCCAGTGTCTCAACATTTCCTCCTCTGATCAATCAAGTGTACACAAAATGATCGAAAATCTTTCAGATTTAATTGGAAGCCCATTCTAAAGAGAGAATTCAGCAAGCATCTGTGTGCCAGGTGAAAGTCCTTCTGCAGAGACTGGGATATCTAAGAGGCAGCAATCCTGAAGATGAGACAACTCTGAGGAGCATAGAAGTTATAATGGTCCCTTTAATATGCTGGAAAGTGGATTGAATCCACAAGTTGTACAAGATGAAAATGCTCAACAGGCTCTATAATTGATTATTTTCCATTTTCCCATGGTTAAGTTCAGGTTTAGCACCTATTGGGAATTCATTGTTCCTTTCATCAGGAAAAAATATTCAAAACATCACGTGCACTAGGGTTGGTGGTGGACAAGTTTTCTGGCGCACACTCCAGTCTTCCTCTCCCAAAGAAGTGGATTTATATACCTCAATGGTTTCCTCCAAAACCACAATATCAACTTGAAAACAGTGAAATGTGGACAAAACACAGTGGCACATGTCCCCCAATTTACTCATTTTTTTGTTGTTTTGCATTTTTACAGACATAATTTATTAAAGACTTGCATGAAATGGCACTGAATACATGAATTGACTTCCACTGATATCATTCAGGAGCCACAAAGGTTATGTAAAGCCTGGTTTCCCTGTATCATTTGAGGTCCAGTTTCATCCCTTCCTCATCAGGCACTTGTTTCATTCCTTAGTTTCTTATTTTTGAGGGATGATTGTGAGAGGTTGAGTGACACTGACCTTTAGTCTGCATCTTCTAGCTGCTGGGAGAGCTGTCCTTTGACATGATTCAGAGTGCCTTTCATCAGAAAGGCAGTAGGCAGTTCAAGAGAATTACACCTAATGGGCAAACACATTATGAAGATGTTTCTGCATCAATGAGAGTGGAAGGGCCCTTGGGAAATCAATGAAAGAGAAATTATTGATGCACCATATTTGTAAGGCAATAGAAGTGGTCATGGGGCGTGGAGAGTGATGGGAGAATAGAATTTATGCCCTCAATTGCCAGCAACCTGCTAGCCTCCTTCCTAATTGATTAATGATTAACTCCCAACTCTCAACATTGGGGAGATCAGCGTCTCCTTACTTCTAATTAGATGCCCTAAATTCCAGTTTCCAATTGTCTCTTGTGGCATTTGTGGAAAGAATTAGCATCACATCAAAGCTGGTTCAAACTTCCAGTTCAAACTTCACCTAACCCACCAAGCTGCCCTACAGGCTCCTATGCTCTGAAATGTATTCCATCGTCATAATTGTGAGTATCTGCTAAGACCTTAGTACAGTTTCCAGGTTCAGCAACATCCTAGGTGATTGAAGACCAGGATGAGTGTCTTTGTAGGAATACTCCTCTGTGACCTGGGGTAGGCTTGGTGACACAAGCATCCTCAGGCACACCCCCATTTATCCCATCCCACCACTCCTGGTGGAGCCCAATTACATACAGCAGGTTTCACTCTCTCAAGAATTTTGAAGTCTCTGCAGCCAAATGAGCACATCAACCCCTCATGGACATGGATATTATGGCAGCCTGTCAGGCTTCAACAGACTCCCATTTCTTGGATGGAGTCAGATTTCTCAAAGCCAGAGGAGCCTCACTCAAGCACATGCAGATTCCTCTTCTCCTGTACTAAGAGGTTAGGATTGCTTTTTTGGCGAACAATGGACCCCTGGGACTTACCTGCTTCCTCTTCCCTCCTACCAGCACAGCTGGACTAGTCCTTTTCTTAAAGGTTCTTCCACAACAGCAAGGACCTGAAGAGGTTCCAGTTGCCATTGTAACTGTGATTCTATTATGCTGTCATATGGCCTTTCTGAGACTGCAATTTTTTATGTGTAGTTCAGATTGGATTGCAGGCATGATATTATTGGAAACTCACGTTGCCCAAGTCCCAGAAACAAGCTCTGGGGAGAGAGAAAACCTGCATTCTCCTACCTGAGCCAGAGAATTCTGTACCATTCCAAACTAAACCACTGAACACCAGCCACATCCACTCTACATATTTTCTCTCTCCTCTCTTCTGCTCTCATGTCCTGGGAGAACTGGTAAACAAGTTAGGTATTTCTTGAGTGGCATCAAAGCCAGGGTAGCAAAATTTTGTGCAGAAATGGAGGACTGACAGTTCAATGGGCAGGACTTTCTACAAGTAATCTCACTGCAAACAATGTTGAGAGGAATTTCTGCACATATAACATGAAAAGTTATTGGGGATTATTTACCTCTGAGCAAATATTATTCATGGTTTCATAAATTCTGTGATCTATTGCCTGTTTCCTATCCTTATACATATTTCCAGACTCCACCTCATGAAGTTGCTGAGACATTCCCTTATTCAGAGAAATAGACTTTGCCCAGGAAATCTGCTGAGGTCCAGCCTTAGGAGGCGCCAAGGCACAGCTTTGTGAGGGGGAAGGTGTCAGCAAGGAGGAGAATAAAATGACTCAGACCCAAAGACCTAAGAATAGATTCAAAGATTACTGCTTCACACACAATTCAACTACTTTCATTCACCTTGAGGAGTAGCTCTTGCGGTTACATGAAAGGGAAATGGTTGCAAATTCTCAGGGAATCTGATGGGCATCACAATAAGAATTCTTCTCCTCTTCACCTTGGAAAAACATTATGAAACCATTAATTGGTTCTGGATATCATCATATTTGGGATTATAAGAAGAGAAGCCATTCTTATAAATCTTACAGGTTTAGCACATCATGGTTTAAAGTTGAGTCAAGAATAACAAACAGTCATACCATTAACCACACTTTTGGCATTTCTCTCAAAGGCAGATATGTAGTAAAGCACCTACAATCCATCTATTGTGCATAAAATGGAATTATTTTTGTTAATTAAGAGACCTCTAAGAAAAGCACTTTCTATTTTCTTTTATAACTTCTATCTAAAGAAGGGGAGACCTATATCAAAGGGCTTTAAAGATTATTCTCTAGTGAAAAGTTATAAATTCCCAACAATCTTACATGCAATCACTGTGATCCCTGAACTCTGAAAACAATTTCACTCAGAGGATGGAGCACCCTGATTTGGGCTAAAGCAGTCTGGGAGTCTGGGGGCATTTCACTGAGAGTGGTGGTTATAACTCTAAGGACATAACAATAATTCTTGCTAATTTGTCCCACAACATGTTTTCTCTTAAATTAATATTACATGTGAAATTAGTTAAGACTTGTGTGTTATTTAAATATTCCAAATCACTTAATGTCTGATCATCTCCCTAAATATTTAAATGAAAACATCCAAATATCACACCATTAACAATAAGAAATACAAAAACAAGAAGGATTTCCCAGAGATCAAACCATTCAAGAATGTAATTATTTCCCAGGGAACCCTGTCAAGCACTGAGGGAAAGAGAATGGTGAGGCAGACATCCAACTTTTGCAAGCACCCACATACCTGAGGTGAAAAGACAGATACAGCACCTCAACTAGAATATGCACTTGACTCAATTTGTTAGATTATCCTCAAGGAAAAAAATGGGAGGAATGAAAGCAATGAGACAGCTGTGAGTAGTTTGGGAATATAATGGTTTGGTGCTCAGGTGTTAAAGATTCCACCAATTTCCTGTGGTCCCAAAGAACAGATAATATAATATTTCCTACAAATGCCAACTTCTCCTACTCCCACATGCCTCCATCATTCCCTCCGATAATTGAATTCTCCTTGAGCAGGAACACCACTCTTATTCCTTCAAGGGACAGGGATAAATCTTTCTCTCATCATTACTTCCTAGACATTGAGATTTGACCTACAAGAGAGAACTCTGGTTGGATTGGTCTCAAGAGCCATCAAGATGAGTTGAGAGATATTATTTGGCACTTCCTTTTTATGATTCTTGCAAAGCATATCACTTAGTAAGATCAGCAGAGCATGCAGTCATCTACTTTAATGGGCTTCTTCGGATCATGCTAATTCTTCAGTGTCTCAACCTAACCTCCTCTGATCAATCATGTGAACACAAAATGGTTGCATAAATGTCAGTCAATTCAAAAGAAAGTGCTCAGCAAGCATGTGTTGCAGGCAAAAGTGTTTCCCCAAGAACCTGAAATTCTTAAGAGGCAGTATTCCTGAAGATGAGACATATTCCAAGAAGGTTGAGGTTAAAACAGTCTCATCAATATGCTGGCAAGTGTATTGAATCAGCAAGATATACAAGATGAAAATGTTCACCAGGGTCTAAAATATATTTTTTTTTACATTTTTGCATTTTGAAGTTCTGGTTTACCACATATTGGAACTTCATTGTTGACTTTCAGTAAGAAAGGATATTCAAAATAAAATCATCACTAGAGTTTGTGAAGAAGCTGTCTGGGGCACCCTTCAGTCTCTCTGCCAAAGAAGAGAACTTGTAATCCTTAGGGCTTTCCAAGACAATCACAATATCAACTTGAAAACAGAGAGATGTAGACCAAACACAGTGGCATGTACCCTTGATCTAATCAATGTTTTGTGCTTTGCATTTTACAGGCATTATTTGCTAAGATTTGTATGAATTGGCACAGAATACATGAATTATCTTAGCTGATATCATTCATGAGCTGCATGGGTTATGTAAAGTCGGGTTTCCACATATGATTCAGGGCCCATGATCATCCTGTCCTCATCAGGCATTTGTTTCTTCCCTCAGTTTCATGTTCTTGGGGGATGGTTGTGCCAGGGTCTGTGGCACTGAGCTCTAGACTGCACCATCTAGCTGCTAGTGAAAGGGATCTTGGAAACATGCCAGAGGGCCTTTTCTCAAGCAGTTGATAGGCAATTCAATACAATTACCCCTTAAGATAAGTCACATTGCAAAGGTGTTTTTGCATCAAAAGGAGAGTGGAAGGGCCCCTTGAAAAATCATAGCAAGAAAATTTCTGAGTGCACTGTAATTGTAAGGCAGCAGTAGAGGTAGTGGGACCTTGCCAGTGTTGTCAGCATAGAATGTCTCTCCTTGATTGTCAGCAACCTGCTACCCTTCTTCATAAATGATTTTTTAACTCCCTCCTCTCAACATTGGAGAGACCAGCATCTCCTTACTTCTACATTGAACTCCTAAATTCCAGGTTCCACATATCTCTTATTGTGGCATTTATAGAAAGGTTTGGCATCAAAAGAGAATTTGTGTGCTGTTTCCCAGTTCAAATTTCACCTAACCCACTGAGCTGTCCGGTATGCTCCTCTACTCTGAAATGTCACCATGGGCTATCATTGCAAATGACTGGTAAGTCCCATGGCCAGGTTCCTGATTCAGCAATGTACCGGGGGAGTGCAGAGCAGGACGAGGTTCTTCATAGGGCCATTATCCTCTGGCCAGGGCTAGGGTTAGTGACCCATGCATCCTCTGGCACTAAAGCATCACTCCCTGATCTACTACACCTGATAAGAACCAAAAGCTTGCAGAAGGTTCCCCATTCCCAGGAAATCATGATGCCTCCTGTGGCCAAGTGAGCACATAGGCACCTCACGGCCATGTACAGTATGACAGTGTCACAGGCTCCCTTATCTTGAATGGAGTCCGATGTCTCAAATCCAGAGGGGCCCCGCCCACAACAAATTCTGATTCCTCTTCTCCTGCTTTAAAATGTTAGGAATTCGTGCAGGGAATTCAGGCTCGTTGGCACCATTCTTCAGCATCCTGGTGGAGAGACTCCATCTCCAGCTGTCTGAGCCCTCGGACCTAAGCCCACCCCTTCCAGCGGGGACACGGCACTACGACTAGAGGTGAGATTTAGAAGGGAACAGAGCTGCTTGCCGGCTCCAGCAGGGAATTTGGGCCCGTCGGCGCCCTTCTACAGCTTTCATGGCAGAGAGAGGCCAAATTCAGCTGTCTGAGCCCTCGGACCTAAGCCCAGCCCTTCCCGCAGGGATACAGCACTGCAGCTCCAGGGCCACAGTGCTGCATCTCCTGGTTGAATCTGCCCAGAAGCATTGATCATTCCCAACCTGGAGGTTGTGAGACAGCAGCTATCTTGGGTCACCACTTGATCAAGCACCTCTCAAACAACTGGTGAGTTACTGGAAATCTACAGGGAGCTCTAAATCTTTACATAAAAATTGCAATCCCTCTGATTTGCACTACTAGAGGGGAAGATACACGAGTAGCATGAGAAAACACGGGAAGAAGTGTCCCAAACAAAACTAGATGATACATCAAGAGATCCCAAAGACAGCATGGTAGAAGGAATGACAGAAATGGAGTTCAGAATGTTCATAATTAAAATGATCCGAGAAGAGAATGAGGTGATGAAAGAGCAGATTCAGGCTATGAATAACCAGCTAACAGCAATTGCAGGAAGCAAAAAATCATTTAATAAAGAGATAGAATTTCTGAGAAAAAAACAAACAGAAATCCTTGAAGGAAACAAGGAGATGAAGGAAACAATCAACCAAGTTAAAAACTCAATAGAAAGCATAATTAACAGAATAGATCAATTGGAAGACAGAACCTCAGACAATGAGGACAACATGTTTAATCTTGAAAAAAAAGTCAAAAAAACAGAGAAGGTGGTTAGGAATCATGAACGAAACCTCCAAGAAATATGGGACATCATGAAAAGATCAAATTTAAGAGTTATTGGGATTGAGGAAGGTACAGAGATGCAAACCGAGGGTAAGAACAATCTGGTCAATGAAATAATATCAGAAAATTTCCATAATATGATGAATGAGATGGAAAATCAATTACAAGAGACCTACAGGACACAAAACGCACAGAATTTAAAAAGATACAGACCAAGGCACATTATAATGAAAATAACTAACATTCAAAACAAAGACAGAATTATAAAGGTGGTGGGAGAAAAGCAGCAGATTACCTACAGGGGGAAATCAATATGGATATCAGCAAATTTCTCAGCCCAGACCCTAAAAACAAGAAGCGCCTCGAACAACATATTTCAAGCTCTGAAAGAAAATGGATGCCAACCAAGAATCTTATACCCAGCAAAACTTACCTTCAGATTTGATGACGAATTAAAATCCTTCCATGATAAACAAAAGCTTAAAGAATTCACAAAGAGAAAGCCTGCCCTACAGAACATTCTCAACAAAATATTCAAAGAGGAAGAAATGAAAAATAACAATCTCGGTCACCATAGGGAGGAACTACTCTAAAGAAAGTGTCAATCAAAGGAGAAAGAAAGTTAAGCTAAAAACCCCAAAAATGATAAAATGATGGGAAATACAATTCATATCTCAATAAAAACCCTGAATGTAAACGGCCTAAACTCCTGAATCAAAAGACATAGACTGGCAGACTGGATTAAAAAGAAAGACCCAACAATATGCTGCCTTCAAGAAACTCATCTCATAGAAGAACATGCCCACAGACTAAAGGGGAAAGGTTGGGAAAAAACATACCATGCACATGGACTGAGTAAAAAAGCTGGGGTTTCCATTCTCATTTCAGATAAAGCAGATTTCAAGACAAAGTTAGTCAGAAGGGATAAAGAAGGACATTTCATACTGCTTAAAGGAAGCATAAATCAGCAAGACATAACAATCATAAATATTTATGCAACAAACAATGGTGCATCCATGTATGTCAATCAGATACTTCTCAATTTCAGGAATCAAAGAGTCCAAAACACAATAATACTGGGAGACTGTAACACTCCTCTCTCACCACTGGACAGATCCTCCAAGCAAAAATTGAACAAAGAAACCATAGGACTCAATGACACAATCGCTAATTTGAACTTAACAGACATATATAGAATATTCCATCCATCAAAAAGTGAATACACTTTCTTCTTAGCAGCTCATGGGACCTTCTCTAAAGTAGACCATATGTTATGCCACAAAGCTACTCTTAACAAATACAAAAACATAAAGATACTACCTTGTATACTATCAGATAATAATGGAATGAAATTAGATATCAATGATAATGTTAGAAACAGAAACTACTCCAAGACCTGGAGAAAAATAATATGCTATTGAATGATACATGGATAACAGAAGACATTAGGGGAGAAATTAAAAGATTCTTAGAGGTCAACAAGAACAAAGATACAATATATCGAAATCTCTGGGATACTATGATTGCAGTGCTAAGAGGAAAGTTCATTGCAAGGAGTGCATTTAATAAAAGAATGAAAAGTCAACAAATCAATGACCTCACATTACAGCTCAAAGCCCTAGGAAAAGAGGAACAGATCATCACCAAAAGTAGCAGAAGTCAGGAAATACTCAAAATCAGAGCTGAAATCAATGAAATTGAAGCAAAAACAATTCAAAAAACTGACAAAACAAGAAATAGTTCTTTGAAAAAACAAACAAAATTGATAAACCCTTAGCCACACTAAAGAAAAGAAGGAGAGAGAAACTCCAAATTACTAAAATTCGTGATGGGAATGGAAATATTACAACAGACACAATTGAAATACAAAACATAATAATCAGCTTCTTTGAAAATTTATACTCCAATAAAATAAAAAACATGGAAGACATCAACAGGTTCCTAGAGGCATATGAGCCACCCACACTCAATCTGGAGGACATACACAACATAAATAGATCAATTTCAAGCAATGAAATAGAGGAAATCATAAAAATCCTACCAACCAAGGAAAGTCCAGGACCAGATGGATTCACAGCCAAATTCTACAAGACCTTCAAAGAAGAGCTCATTCCAATACTCCTCAAAGTATTTCACGAAATAGAGGAGGAGGGAACCCTTCCAAACTCATTCTATGAAGCTAATATCACCCTGATACCAAAACCAGAGGACACATCGAATTAAGAAAATTTCAGACCCATATCTCTAATGAACACAGATGCAAAAATTCTTAACAAAATTTTAGCGAATCACATACAAAAGCATATTAAAAAGATAGTGCACCATGATCAAGTGGGTTTCTTCCCAGGGATGCAAGGTTGGTTCAACATCAGGAAATCAATAAATGTAATTCATCACATCAACAGACATAAAGTCAAGAACCACATGATTATTTCAATAGATGCAGAGAAAGCATTTGATAAAATACAGCACCACTTCATGCTCAAAACACTAGAAAAAATAGGGATAGTGGGGACATTCCTTAACATTGTAAAGGCTACTTATGCTAAGCCCACAGATAACATCATTCTAAATAAGAAATGTTGAAAACATTCCCCATGAGAACTGGAACAAGGCAGGGATGCCCTCTATCACCACTACTATTCAATATTGTTCTTGAAACTCTAGCCAGAGCAATTAGACAGACCCAAGAAATTAGAGGAATATGAATAGGAAAAGAAGAGATAAAAATATGCCTATTTGCTGATGACATGATTCTCTATTTTGAATATCCTAAGAATTTTACCAGAAATCTTCCGAAAATCATAAATGAATTCAGTAAAGTAGCAGGATATAAAATTAATGCTCAAAAATCTAATGCATTTTTATTCGTAAATGATGCATCCTCTGAGAGAGAAATTAGGAAAACTACCCCATTCACATTAACCTCAAAAAATATAAAATACTTGGGAATCAATCTAACAAAAGAAGTGAAAGTCCTCTACAATGAGAACTACAGAACAGTAAAAAAGAAGTTAAAGAGCATCTGAGAAGTTGGAAACATCTCCCATGTTCTTGGATAGGCAGAATTAATATTGTCAAAATGGTCATACTTCCAAAAATGCTATACAAATTCAATGCAATTCCAATTAAAATCCCAATGACGGACCTCAAAAAATAGAGAAAACAGTCATGAAATTCATTTGGAGGAACAAGAGACCCAGAATTGCTAAAGCAATCCTTAGCAAGAAGAGCGAAGCAGGGAGTTTCACAATGCCAGACCTTCAACTATACTACAGAGCAAGAGTAACAAAAACAGCATGATATTGACATCAAAATAGACAGGTAGAGCAATGGTACAGAATAGAGGACACAGAGACAAACCCAAATAAATACAGTTATCTCATACTTGACAAAGGAGGCAAAAACATGCAATGGAGAAAAGACAGACTCTTCAACAAATGGTGCTGGGAAACTGGAAATCCATATGCAGCAGAATGAAACTAAACCCATATCTCTCCCCCTGTACAATACCCAACTCAAAATGGCAACTCAACCTAGATATCAGACCAGAGACTCTGCACCTAATAGAAGAGAAAATAGGTCCAAATCTTCATCATGTTTGCCTAGGACCAGATTTCCTTAACATGACTCTCATAGTGCAAGAAATAAATGCACGAATCAATGATTGGGATAGAGTCAAAGTAAAAAGCTTTTTCTCAGCAAAGGAAACAATCAGCAATGTGAAGAGAGAGCCTTCAGAGTGGGAGAAAGTCTTTGCCACACACACTTCCTATAGAGCACTAATCTCCAGAATCTACCAAGTACTCAAAAATCTTTACAGCAAGAACACTAATAACCCAATCAATAAATGGGCCAAGGAAATTAACAGACACTTTACAGAGGAATATCTACAAGCAATCAACAGATTTATGAAAAAATGTTCAACATCCCTTGTTATAAGAGAAATGCAAATCAAAACCACCTTAAGATTTCATCTTACCCCAATTAGATTGTCTTTTATTAAGAACACAGGCAACAACAGGTGTTCATGAGGATTTGGGGAAAAGGGTACACTCATATATTGCTGGTGGGAGTGCAAGTTGGTGCAACCACTCTGGAAGGCTTTGTGGAGATTCCTTAGAAAACTTGGAATGGATCCACCATTTGACCCTGCTATCCCACTCCTTGGCCTATACCCAAAGGACTTAAAATCAGATTACTACAGTGATGCAGCCACATCAATGTTCATAGCTGCTCAATTCACAATAGCTAGATTATGGAATCAACCTAGATGTCCTTCAGTAGATGAATGGATAAAGAAACTGTGGTATATATACACAATGGAATATTACTCAGCCATAAATAAGAGTAAAATTATGGCATTTGTAGGTTAATGGATGATGTTGGAGACTGTTATGCTAAGTGAGATCAGTCAATCCCCAAAACACAAAGGCCGAATGGTCTCTCTGATAAATGAATGATGATGCATAATGCAGGGGGGAAGGGTGGCAAGAATGGAGGAAGGATAGATAGCATAGAGGGAAGTGAGAGGTGGGGGCGGGGTGGGGGGTATAAATAATAACAGAATGTGTGACAGATACCATTGCCCTGTGTACATGCCTGAATGCACAGATGGAGTGACTCTACTTTGTGTACAACCAGTGAAACAATAGCTATACTCCATTTGTGTTCAATGAATCAATAGGTAAATAAAAAAAAAAGAAAGAAAAAAAAGAAAATGTTAGGAATAGGAATTCTTCCTTGGCAAACAAAACCTTCTGGGACTTACCTGCTTCCTTTTTCCTCCCACCAACACAGATGGGCCAGCCCTTTTCTTGGACGATCCTCTGCAGCAGCCTGGAACTGAAGAAGTTCTGTTTGCCATGGTAATCATGACACCTATCTGCATTGCTGGGAAAGGGCTTTTCTTGAGTATTTTTCTTCAATAGCCAGGTTCCAAGGGGGTTCCACTTACCATGGCAACTCTGAAACAATTGTGGTATCAAATGCATTTCTGTTTCTTCACATCATATATGGAGAACAGCTACTCATTCATGGAAATGCAAGCTTCTCAAGGCACAACAACAAGCTCTGGAATGAGAAAAAAACTGCATTCTCCTCCATGAGCCAGAAAATTCCAGGCCCCCCAAACCACAATCCTGCATGCTAGTCCCTTCCCCTCTACATACTCTAGCTCTCCTCTCTTTTGCTCTCATATCCCGGAGCTCTGATAAACAAGTTAGCCATTTCTTGAATTGGATCAAAACCATAGAAACAGCATGTTGCAGAAAAAGGTTTTTGACAGATCATTGGATCACAGTTTTTGCAATTATTCTCACTTCAAGGAATGCTGAGAATTTCTGCAAACAAACATACTGGACGTTTGAAAACTGAATGGGAATTATTTACCTCTGAGCTAATATTATGTATGTGTTCATAGATCCTGTAATTTATCACATCTTCCCCCTTCCTATTTGTATTTACAGATTGTACTATGTAAAGTTGCTGAGACATTCCGTTATTCAGAGAAATGGATTTTGCCCAGTGAATCCAGATTTCCAAGCACCCGCATACCTGTGGTGAAAACCAAGATGCAGCACTTCATTTGGGATATGCATTTGACCCTGCAATTTATATTTTCCTCAAGGAAACACCTGGGAGGAATGAAAACAGACAGTTGTGAGCCGTTTGGAATGTAAGGTTTTGGTGTTTAGGTGTGAAAGTTTTCCTCAGTTTCCTGTGGTCCCAAACTTCAGAGCACATAATATTTTCTACAAATGCCACTTCTCCTACTGACACACTCCTTGATGCTTTCCTTAGAAAATTTTCTGCTCGTTGAGCACTTATAGCACTCTTCTTTCATGGAGGTACAGGGATAAATCTACCTCTACTTCTTACTCCCTAGGTATTGGGATTTGACCTGCAACTAACGATGCTGGCTGGAGTTTTTCAATAGTGATCTACAGAATTTGATGAATGTTACTTAGGTCTGCCTGGGGTGGCCTTTCTGCAAAGCTAATCCCATAGTCAGGACTGCAGAACATGCAGACATCTACCTTAAATAGACCCTTCCGATTATGCCAACCATCTGGTATCACGACATCTCTCCTCTGATCAATCAAGTGAGCATAAAACAGTTTAACTCTAAGATTTAATTGGAACACCACTCTAAAGAGAGTATTCAGCAAGTTCCTGTGTGCCAGCCAAAAGCGCTTTCCCAGGGAGCTGAATTTCTTAAGAGGAAATATTGCTGAAGATGAGACATCTTTCAGGAATGTAGAGGTTATAAATGTCTCATTAATATGCTGAAAACTGGATTGAATCAGTAAGTCATACAAGACGAAAATGCTTTCCATGTTCTCAAATTGTTTCTTTTCTATTGTTGCATTTTTAAGTTCAGGTATAGCATATATTGGGACTACATTGTCAATAGCATATATTGGGACTACATTGTTAACTATCACCAAGATAGGACATACAAAATATCGCATTCAGTAATGTTTGTGAAGGAGAATCTTTCTGAGGTGCACTCCAGTCTCTCTGCCAAAGAAGTGGTCTTCTACCCCTCATCATTTTCCAAGAAAACCACAATATCATCTTGAAAGATGATGTAGACAAAGAGAGATGTAGACAAAACACAGTGGCATGTAATCCTCAATTTACTCATTTTTTGTGCTTTGCATTTTTGAAGACATCATTTTTTAAAACTTGTATAAATTTGCACTGAGTTCATAAAATAACTTCTGCTGATATCAGTTAGGAGCCACAGGCGTTAGGTAAAGGCTTCTTCCCCTCTATCAATGGAGTTCCAAGTTTCTTCTCATCAGGCACTTGTTTCAACCCTCAGTTGTATGTTCATGGAGATGTATGTGCCAGGTTCTGTGATACTGACCTGTAGTTTGAATCTACCAGCTGCTGTTTAATGTGTCCTTGGAAGGATGCCAGTGGGCATTCTCTTTTATACGTGACAGACATTTCAATGGAATTACACATTTAGTGAAGACACACTGTGAAGGTGTTTCTGCCTCAGAGATTGAGTGGAAAAGTCCCTTGAAAACCATACTAAGACAATTTCTGAGTGCACCATAATTGTAAGGCAACAGACATGGTGGTGGGTCTTGGCCAGTCATCTCAGCATAGAATGTCTCTTTCTGATTACCAGCAGAAAGCCAGCCAATTTCCTATTTGATTAGTGATTAACTCCTTTCTCCCCAGTTTCAGAGATCAGCAGCTCTTTATTTCTACTTAGAAGTCCTAAATCCCAGGTTCCAACTGTCTCCTGTTGGGGAAGACATTAAATGCTTTGGAATCACACCAGATTTGTTGTGATGTTTTCCATTTGAAAATTCACCTAACCCAGCAAGGTGTCCTGCATGCTCCTTTGCTCTGAAATATTATTCATTGGCCATTATTGTGAGTGGCTGCAAGACACTATGCCAGTTTCCTGAATCACCAATGGATGGGATGAGTCCAGACAAGATGAATGTCTTCCTAGGCCCATGACCTGTGACCTTGGTTAGTCGTGGTGACCCATTCATGCTCAGGCACCCCCCAATCACTCCTGCTCCACTAAACTTGGTGGAGATCAATTGCTTGCATCAGGTTCCCCAGTCCCAGGAAATATTGATGCCTCCTGTTTCCAACTGAGCACACCAGCCCCCTCGTGAAAAATAACAGTATGGCACCATGTGAGGCAGGAAGAGACAACCTTAACTTGGATGAAGTCAGATGTCTCAAATCCAGAGGGGTCTGGTGAAAACACATGCTGATTCTCCTTCTCCTGCACTAAGAGTTTGGGATCCCTTTTGTAGCAAACAAAAGACACCTCGGTCTTACCTGCTTCTGCTTCCCTCCTAAGGTACAGCTGGTCTAGTCATTTTCTTCCTAGTTCCCCTGCAACAGCCAGAAACTGAAGAGTTTCCGGTTTCCATAGCAACCATGACGGCACTGTGCTGTCATCTGGCCTTTCTGTGACTGCAGTCAGTAAGTGAAGCACAGCAAGAATGACACACCAGCCATTCATGGAAACTCAAATTGCCAAGGCCCAGAAACAAAACCTGGGGAGAAAAAAAATGGGCATTCTCCTACATGAAAATTCTACACCTTTCCAAACCAAAGTCCCACATGCTAGCCCATTCTACTCTACATAATGTTGCTCTGATCTCATTGGCTCTTATGTCCCTGGAGCACTGGTAAGCACATTAGGCAATTCTTGAGTGGGACCCAACCAGGGGAGCAGCATGTTGGGAAGAAATGGAGGACTGAGAGTTCAGTGGACAGGACATTCTGCAAATAATCTCACTGCAAAGAAAGTTGAGAGGAATTTCTGCATTCATAATTCGGTTTGAAACCTGAATGGGGTTTATTTAACTCTAAGAAAATAATACACATGGTTCTGACATCCTGTGTTCCATCGCTTCTTCCCATTCCATATACATATTCACAGACTGTGCCTTGTGAAGTTGCTGACACTTTCCTGTATTCAGAGAAACAGACTGTGCCCTGGAAATCCACATTTTCCAGGCAACCACATATCCGAATTGAAAAGCAAGATAAAGCAACTCTACTGGGATATGCATTTGGTCCCACTGGTAAGATTTTCCTCCAGGAAAGGACCTGGAGGAAGGGAAACGATGAAGGAGGTGTGATCAGGTGCTATTAGAAGTGTCTGGTGTTCAGGTGTGAAAGATTACCTCAATTTCCTGTGTTCTCATGGATCAGAACATATAATAATTCCTACAAATGCCTACTTCTCCTACTGCCACATGACTTTATGCTTTGCTTGGATTATTTTCTTCCCTTTGAGCAGTCAGATTTCTTCTTCCTTAAAGATACTGGAATAAATTATTCCTTCCACATTACTACCTAGACATTGGAATTTGAACTGCAACAAAGGATGCTTGATGGATTGTTGCTAATAGCGATCTACAGAATTTATAGAAATTATTTGGATCGGACTTGGGGTTGTTTTTCTGCAGAGCATATCCCATAGTCAGGTCTGCAGAACATGTCGTCATCTACCTTAAAAGCACTTCAGGTTATGCCACCCCTCCTGTGTCTCAACATTTTCTCCTCTGATCAATAAAGTGAATAAAATGATTGTTTAAGTATCACATTTTATTGGAAACCCTTTCTTAAGATAGTATTCAGCAAGCATCTGTGTACCAGCCAAAATTGTTTCCCCAGACACCTGAAGTCCTTCAGAGGCAGTATTTCTGAAGAAGGGAGAATACTGCGGACTGAAGAGGTAATAACATTCTTGTTAATAAACTGGCAAGTGCAATGATTCAGTAAGTTGTACAAAATGAAAATAATCACCAGGACATAAATTGACTCATACATTTTTGCATTTTGGAATTCACATTTAGCACAAATTGGGACTACATTTTTGGCTTTCATAAAGAAAGGATATTTAATGTATCCCCTGCACCAGTGTTTGGGATGGAGAAGTTTTCCAGGGTGCACTCCAGTCACACTATGAAAGAGTGAATTTAACCCTCAAAGTTTTCAAACACAACCAGAACATAAACTTAAAAACAGTGAGATGTAGACATAATAAAGCGGCACATGGCCTGTATTTACAGTTTTTTTGTGCTTGCATTTTCAGAGACATCATTTATTAGAGAATGTGTGAATTGGTGCAGAAGACATGAATTAACATCCATTGAAATCATTCAGAGGTCACAGGTGTTTTGTACAACCTTGTTTCCCTGTATCATTTGATCCCCAGGTTTATCCTGTCCTCATCAGTCACTTATTTCATCCCTTAGTTTCACATTCTTGGAGGATGGGTGTGCCAGGGTCTCTGACACCGACCTGTATTCTGCATCTAGTTAAGGGGTCCTTGGAAATATGCCAGAAGACCTTTTCTCAGACAGATGATGTGCAGTTCAAGAGAATTATCCCTAATTTGAAGCCACATTGTGAAGGTTCTTCTGCATCAAAGGGTGAGTGGAAGGGCCCCTTGGAAAATCATAGCAAGACAATTTCTGAGTGTACTGTAATTGTGAGGCAACAGAAAAGGTGTTGGGTCTTGGCTGGTATTGTGAGCATAGAAAGTCTCTCTTCAGTTGCCAAGAATCTGCTATCCTCCTTCCAAACTGATTAGAGATTCTCTTTCAAATCTTGACATTGGGGAGATCAGCATCTCTTTACTTACACTTAATGTTCCTAAATTCCAGGTTCCAAATGTCTCCTGTTGGGGCATTTGTGGAAAGGATTGTTATCAGAGCACTGTTGGTGCAAATTTTTCCATTTCAAGCTTCACGTAATCCACCCACCTACCCTGAATGCTTCTCTGCTCAGAAATGTCATCCATTGACCATCATTGAGAGTATATGCAAGGCCAATTTCCAGATTCCATAATGTACGGGTATACTGCAAATCAGGATGAAAGTCTTTGTAGAGCCATTCCTTTGTTGTCTTTGCTAGACTTGGTGACCCACATGTCCTTTGGCACTCCCACATCTCTCCCTAATCCACTATGACATTTGTTGACGAATTTTCTCGGCAATTTCCCCATTCATAGGAAATCATGATGCCTCCTGATGCTAGTGAGCATATTGGCCCCTCATGGTGATGCATAGTATGGCAGACTGTCTGGCTTCAGCATGCTCCCTTATCTTGGATGGAGTCAGATATCTCAAAGCCATAAGGATCCCAAACACAACACATGCTGATTCCTTTTCTCTTGGGCAAAGGGGTCAGGATCCCATTGGGGAAAACAAAAGACCCTTGGGCCTTAACTGCTTCCTCTTCCCTCCTACTGGCACAGCTAGGCCAGCCATTTTCTTGAAGGTTCCTCCACAACAGCCAGGACCCGAAGAGGTTCCAGTTGCCAAGGCCACCATGAAGACATTATGCTTTCTTATGGCCTTTACTTGACTGGAGGCTGTATCTGCATTACAGCTAGGATGAGAGACAAACAAGTCAAGGTAACCCAAGATGACCAAGTCCCAAAAAGAACACCAGGGAGAGAAAAAAACAACATTCTCCTACATGAGTAAGAATATTCAATGCCCTTCTATACCAGACTCCCGCACTCCAGCCCCTACCACTATATGTACAGTAGGTGTCGTCTTTCCCTCTCATGTCCAAGGCAAGCTGCTAAACAACTTAGACCTTTATTGAGTGGGATAAAAACCAGAGTAGCAATATTCTGTGGAGAAATGAAAACTGACAGGTAATGGACAGGGCCCTCTGCAATTAATCTCAATGCAATGAATATTGAGAGGAATTTGGGCACACAAAACTACTGAATGTTTAAAAACTGAATAGGGGTTATTCTCCTCTGAGAAAATATGATTCCAGTATTAGGAGAACCTGTGGTCTGTCACCTCTTCCCATTCCCTATACATATGAACAGACTCTTCTTTGTGAAGTTGTTGAGACATTCCCTTATTCCCAGAAAGAGATTTTGCCCAGGAAATCCAACTTCTCCATGCACCCACATATCTGAGGTGTAAAGCAAGATCCAGGAAAAGCACTAGGACATGCATTTG
>JAJEJO010039251.1:0-86405 GCA_020662805.1 Glaucomys volans
TTTTTTTTTCTTTTTTGGTACTGGGAATTGAACCCAGGGACACTCGGCCACTGAGCCACATCCCCAGCCCTAGTCTGTATTTTAAAGACAGGGTCTCACTGAGTTGCTTAGCAGCGTCGCTAAGTTGCTGAGGCTGGCTTTGAACTTGTGATCCTCCTGCCTCAGCTTTGTAAGTAGCTGAGATTACAGGCATGTGCCACCATATCTGGCGAAATGTATATTGTTTTGTTTTGTTTTGTTTTGTTTTTTGGTACTGGAGATTGAACCCAGGGGTTCTCAACTACTGAGCCACATCCCCAGCCCTATTTTTTGTATTTATTTGTATTTATTTAGAGACAGGGTCTCACTGAGTTGCTTAGGGTCTCGCTAAGTTGCTGAGGCTGGCTTTGAACTCGCCATCCTCCTGCCTCAACCTCCCAAGTGCTGGGATTACAGGTGTGCGCCACCACGCCTGGCTTAGAATGTATTCTTTATTCCCCCAAAAGAGTCTAACAGGCCGGGAGTGGTGGCACACACCTATGATCCCAGTGGCTCAGGAGGCTGAAGTAGGAGGATTGCTAGTTTGAGGACAGCCTTGGCAATTTAGAGAGGCTCTAAGCAACTTAGCAAGACCCTGTCTCAAAACAACAACAACAACAAAAAGGGCTGGGGATGTGGCTCAGTGGTTAAGCACCCTGGGTTCAATCCCTGGTACCAAAAAAAAAAAAAAAGAAAGAAAGAAAGAAAATAGCGTCTGAGTGGTTGAGACTTCCAACTCATCGGAAGTTCTTTCAATACTTTCTGCCCCACACTGCCAAAGGTGAGCAGCATGCTGCATGTGGAAGCTCAGTCTACTCTGGGGTAGTCTCCTATTTGCCCCTTTAGGCAGGTGATTCTGGTGTCATATCAGGACACCAGGCCAGCCTCACCTGGCCCTGGGAGTTCCTGAGATAGGGCATCAAGGTCCCTCTTCCTATCTGCCCACCTGCTTCACCAGCAAACTTAGGGTAGAACTGGAACTGAGCTAGAACTAGAACTTGGGAGAAAGACTGGGAAAGCCTGGCCAGGTTCGAGGTGGGAATTCCTGCACTTGGGGCCTGGCCCCTGAGCACACTCCCAGCCGGAGCCCACAAGTTGAGCAGGTCAAAGTGGCAGGGTCAGTGAGCAGGACAAAAGTCCGTCTGTCCCCTACCAAGGAGCCAGGTGGTAGGAGGTCTTGCCTAGAGTCACACAGGTGGTACACACAGCACATGATCAGACATTCTGATGTCAACTTGAGATAAGTGCTTTGTTCCAGGGAGGGTGGAAAAAGGTCTGCCATGGGGCACTTTTCCAGTGGGATTGTCCCATTCTAGAAATGGAGGGAGAGCCCTGGGCAAAGCATAAACTTGGAGGAGACTATTACGGTATGATGTGGAATGTCCCCCAGAGTCCCATGTGCTGAAGGTTTGGTCCTCAGTGCAGCATGATCAGGGGTGGCCTTTTAAGAAAATATGGAATCATGAGGACTCTGACCTCAGCAATGGACTATCCACTGATAGTTTCATAGCTGCACGACATTATTGGGACATGGTAGAAACCACAGGAGACGGAACCTAGTTAGAGGACGTAGGTCACTGGTGGTATGCCCTGAGAGGGCATATGTTGTCCATGACCCCTTTCTCTCTCTCTTTGCTCCTAGCTGCAATGAGGTGAGCAGCTTTCCCCTGCCACACCCTTCTGCCATGATATTCTGCCTTGTCTCAGACCCAAAGCAATGGAGCCAGCCAACCATGGATTGAAACCTCTAAAACTCTGAGCTAAAAGAAAGCTTTGCTTCTTTGAGTTTATTTCTTAGATATTTTGTCACAGTGATGCAAAGATGAGTATCACATCAACAGATCTGAGTTTAAATCTTAGTTAGGATGTCCTTGCTGGGGGACTTTGACCAAGTTACTTAACCTCTCTGAGCCCCGGATTTGCCATCTATAAAATGCCCCATCCCCCACTGTTCTAGATTCTAGAGGGAAGTGCCTACTAAGCACACACGATCAGTGGATGTGCCGGGCAAAAGAAATCCCACAGAGGCCGGTGTGTAATGAGGCAGTAAGCAAGGGAGCCAGCAGCAAAGGATTTGGGGTTAGCTGACTGGAAACTCCGTATGAGTCAGCAGCAGAATATGGTAGCTCAGAGATCTCTCGTGTTAACTGATGGCTAGAGGCCAACAGGGGGAATGCATCCTCCTGCTCATGGCAGGGGGTCCCTCTGGAGGTGCAATGTGTGGGCCATGGCCAAAGCAGTAACCTGTTTAGAGAAGAGGGAAAGGCTACAATGGAGACTGAGCTCTTGGCCCTCTGGGGTCCCTATACAATGTCAAAGTGCAAATTGGCAAAAAAAAAAGTTCCTCCTGGGGGTGTCTGCAAAGTTGCACCAGGGCTTCCTTTTCACTCCCACCTCGGCTGTGTGCCTTCACGTCTACCCTGCAGTCTCTAACATTTGCTTACCCAGGCTTCCATGCATGCTAAAGATGCTCATTGCACTCATACTAGGTGAGCTGCTTTCCCCTGCCACACCCTTCTGCCATGATGTTCTGCCTCACCTCAGGCCCAAAGTGATGGAGCCAGCTGACCATGGACTAAAGCCATGAACCAAAAGAAATCTTTTCTTCTCTAAGCTTATATTCTTGGGTACTTTGTCTCAGTGATGCAAGGCTGTGATGGGGACACTGAAATATTGAGGAGAACCCCTGGACCTGGGGATACTCACTTAGAAAAGAGCCTTATAACCCATCTACAATGTTCTCTGACTGAAGATTCTCTGGATTCCTGCTCAGGACCAAGCTTCAAATCAGTGACGAGTGTCCTCAAAAAGTCTTCCCTAGGTTATGACTCACTGGCTATGTGACATTGAATAACTGGCTATGTGACATTGAACCTCAGTTTCTCCATCTGCAAATGGAAGCCTTAGGTTAGAACTCTAAGGGTTCTTGTAGCTTCTCCAATCCTGCAAGGTGGTGGGGAAGGGGAGCAGATGCTTACTATGTAGTCCAAGGTGAGGCTTTGGCCTGTAGAACCTTGCTGTTATTTTTAGCCTGAGATCTCAGCCAGCTTCCCACCTTTGTTTTCACTTCTCCCAACAGTCTTGCTCTGGCCACTCTAGTCTCACATGCCCTGCACCCATCATGGGCTCTCAGGTGCCATGCCTTCGTTAAGGCTGTCTATTTGGTCTGGAGTGCCGTCTCCTATCTCTGCTCGGTGGAGCTCTTTATCGTGTATGTGCAGAAAGATGTAAAGCATAAGATGGATGGAGGGAGGTGTTTGCACCCTGTGTCTTCCACTTCTCTCTCAGCTCCAAGTGTCTTGCATTTGCCAGAGAACTGTAGGAAGGGACTACTGTGGTCCAAGAGATCCTGAATGCTGAGCTACATGAGCCCCAGGCACATAGCTCTGGGCTCTGGGGACTTTTCTGCTGCTACCACCAAAAGCTTTTCTCCCCATGAGCCTGCCTTTGGGGGCATTTCTGAGCATGGGCATTGCTATGTTCTGAATGTGTCCCTCCAAATTCAAAACCTTGAAAACTAATCTCCAATGCAATGGTATTAAGGGGCAGCCTTGGAAAGCCATTGGGTCATGAGGGCTCTGCCCCCATAAATGGGATTAGTGCTCATTGTCATATGTAACTAAAAACAACCAATAAAAAATCAGAGAAAAAGCACCAAAGGAAGCCTCTGCCTTTTCTTCCATGTGAGGACACAACCAAAAGGTGCCATCTTTTTTTCTTTATTTCTTTTGGTACCAGGGATTGAACCCAGGGGCACTTCACCATGGAGCCACATCCCCAGCCATTTTTATAGTTTATTTAGAGAGAGTGCTTCGCTAAGTGGCTTAGGGCCTCGCTGCATTGCTGAGGCTGGCTTTGAACGCACCATTCTCCTTTCTCAGCCTCCCAAGCGGCTGGGATTACAGGTGTGCACCCCGGTGCCCAGCAACGGGCACTATATTTGAAGCAGAGAGTGAGCCCTCATCAGACGCTGAATCTGCTGGCACCTTTAGCATGAACTTTTGAGACTCCCAAACTGTGAGCAATGCATTTCTATTAGTCCTAAATCACTCTTTCTAGGCTGTTTTGTTAAAGCAGCCTGAACTAAGAACAAGCTCTGAAGCCAAACTGACCTGTGTTCGCAACCCAGATCTGCCCCTCTTCCTAACTCTGCCATTTTGGAACTCTTAGGTCCTACTTCAGAATTTCAGTTGCCTCTACAAAATGGGATTATGGAGTCCTAACTCTTGGAGCCATGAGAAATTAGGAGAGCATGTGTGTCTAAGTTGCCCAACAAAGGTCAGAGGCCCAGCTCCTTGTCTGCCAGAGTTCTGCTGAGCTAGGTGCTTGCACCTCTAGTCTCCTGTGTTGTAAAAGCTTCTTTTGATTTACAAAGCATGAAGTATCATCCTTTGCTTTGGAAGCTTTCCCAGTGATTTCCTACCCAGAATTTCTCCAAACATCCCTCCTTTCTAACCCAGTCCCTTTTGATCTGTCTGGGTCCTTTGCTTTGTCACCCATATTCCCTAGGCCCCTCATCTCATATAGGCAGCACCAACACAGCCCTCATGAGTCCACCAAGCCTCACCCCAGCCAATCTTGGGGCTCCTCAGCTTGATATATCTGGGGTGAAATGTTGGATGGAGCTACCCACATCTCTCAAAGGCCCCTGTGTCCCCAAGGAGTGAGCTGGGTACTTACTGGAGCTCTATTTCTCATTCATCTTTGCCCGCTTCTTATTGCTGGCTGTCATCCTTGTTTCCTGAGCAGGGTACTTCCCTTAAGGAACAGACAGTACATGGCTTAAGAACATAGACTTTTTTTTTTAACCAGGGATTGAACCCAGTGGTGCTTAACCACTGAGCCACATTCCCAGTCCTTTTTATATTTTATTTAGAGTCACTGAGTCACTTATGGCCTCCCTAAGTTGCTGAGGCTGACTTTGAATTTGTGATCCTCCTGCCTCAGCCTTCCAAGCTGCTGAGATTACAGGCATGAAAAATGAACTTTTTAGTTTGGCAAACCAGGTCCTATTCTCTGCCCTGCACTCTCTACCTGGGATATCCTGGGCATGTGGCTTGGCTTCTCTGATCCTCACTTTACCTATCTGCAAAACAGGATGATATTTGTAGCCCCACTTTCAAGACTCTGTAAAGATTCACATGGATTGTGTACAGTGACTACATCCCACACAACAAGCACTTGACTTATTCATGCCTCTTCAAAAAAGCATTTCAGATTCAAAAAAGCACACGCCTGGTAACCCTAGTGAGTCAGGAGGCTGAGGCAGGAGGAGGACAAGCTTGAGGCCAGCTTGGGCAACTTAGAGAGATTCTTAAAATAAAAAATAAATAAATAAATAAATAAATAAACAAATAAATAAATAAGGGCTGGGGTTATGGCTCAGTGGTAAAAATACCCTGGATTTGATCCCCAGTACCACAAAATAAAAAAACATTTCATGAAATGTCAAGCATATTGCAGAGACGCAGTAAATATTCATTGGATAGATGCTTGGCTTTAGGCAAAATTCAACACCCAGCTGCCTTTGGTCAGATGACTTCTTAGGTGCTCCCTGGTACCCTGAAGTTCACCTTATTTGCCTGTCCCACGGAAGCCTGGACATCCTCTGCCTCTTCACTGGAGGCCCAACAGGGGTCTCTGAAATGACCTTGTGGATGGGGTACAAAGACCAGTGCAAGGTCCCTGGGAGCTTCTAGCACTAGAGTGTGTTACTGCAGGCTGGGAGGTCAGGAACCCTGAGCCAGCCAAAGGGATGTGAAAGCTTAGTGCCAGCCTGGTTGAAGATTAAGGGCAAGGCTCTAACATGAGGCTGATCTGAGCTCAGGTCCCATTTATCAGCTGGGTGACCACAGGTCCCTGTGTGGTCTGCAAGATCGGGTTAATGTTGTCTGCTCTGCTCACCACCCAGGCTGGGGTTGAGGATGCAATGAGATAACATGAATGTATGGATACACTGGAGTGTGGGACCCAAGTGTCCTGGGAAATCAAATCAGAACTTGGAACATCTTTTACAGAAGGCAGCAGGGCAAAGAAGAGAGCTCAGACCTGGGTTTGAATCTTGGTTCTGTAACTTCGAGGCTGTGTGATCTTAGGTAAGTTACCAAACATCTCCGAGACTGTTTCCTCATCTGAATGAGGATAATGTAATGCCTACCTTCTTGTCATGAAGGCACAATGGAATGATTCAGAAAGCATAGCTGGCCTGCAGAAAAAGGCAGGGCCCATGTTAGAAGGTGTCAGGAAGTCCCAAAGCTGGAAAGTGCCAGGGTGGGCACAAAACAATGAACAATTAATTGTCTCTAACCAGCAAAGAGTACTCGAGCCCCCTTTCCTTGCTGGGTCTTGAGCTTGGTGTTGGGGATTTCTGGAGGGATCACAGAGACCATTCCGAGACTGAACTAGATGAACCTCTTATGGGGCTGGTGTCTTGGCAGAGATCTCAGGCCTAGGAGCCCTCTCTGGGGGCTGTAGCCTAGTCTTTTACACCCTAGTGGCCACCCTGTGCCTCATTATGCTCTGAGACAAAACTACTTTGGCCAGAGCCTGCCACCACAGAACATGGTTTCTCCTTCTTCCACCCCAACCTAGAATGTCTCTTGAAGCAGATGGAATGAGAGTGCCAAGCTGGCAAGAGCTGTGAGAGCCTGGCTCTGGATGCCAGGGAGCAGTGACAGTGAAGTTAGGACCTGCCTGCCTCAGGGGATGGTGCTCCAGCAGAGGGGACAGAGATTGTAATATATACTATGACAGGAAACACGCTGGAGGGGATCGGGTTGGGAAGGAGGCTGTTATGGTTTGGATGTGAGGTATCCCTCAAAAGCTCAAGTGTGAGACAATGCAAGAAGGTTCAGAGGAGAAATAATCAGGTTGTGAGAGTCTTAACCCAATCAGTGGCTTAATCCCTGATGGGATTAACTGAGAGGCAACTGGAGGCAGGTGGGGTGTGGCCGGAGGAGGTGGGTCATTGGGGTATGACTACGGGGTATATATTTGTATCTGGTGAGTGGAGTCTCTCCCTCTCTGCTTTCTGATCATCCTGTGAGCTGCTTCTCTCCACCACTCTTCCACCATGATGTTCAGCCTCACCTTGAGCCCTGAGGAATGGAGTCAGCCTTCTATGGACTAAGACCTCTGAACCTGTGAGCCCTCAAATAAACTGTTCTTCCTCTACATTTGTTCTGGTTGGGTCTTTCAGTCACAGCAGAGAAAAAGCTGACTAAAATATTCTGTTTTCAATCAGGTGGCAAGGAACTCTTCCCATTCGACTGTAGAGCATACAGAGGAACTGACAGATCCAAGGTCAGCCAGCAAGGTCCTGGAACATCCAAGAGCACCCCCACCCCTTGCTGTACCATGCTGTCTCCAGGGGCTCCTCGCGCTTTCTCCCTGGCCTTGTCTGGCTCATGCCCACACCTCCACACGAGCTGCCTAGCCTGCCAGCCCTTTCTTCTCTCAGGCAGCAGAAGCTGCTGGGGATGATCTAGACTCCAGCCAGCCAGGGCTCTCTCAGGTCCTTGCCCAGTTGTGGGCAGGAGGCTCAGGACCCCGTCCACAATGGGAGCATGTTGGGGGCCAGGAACTTACACAGGCAAATAGTGTCTGAGAAAACATTGGCTTCTGACAGCTCTAGCTGTGGGGGCCAACAATGCCCCCTTGGTCCAGATGTTGGCCTCACCTACCTCCCTCCTGCCGCAGCACATTTAAAAAGAACCTTGAAGGCCAGCTGAGAGCAACACAAAATTGTGGGGTTGGAAGGGGGACGGCAGGGCCACCCAGCACAAGCCATGTGGAGCTAGCCAGCACAGTTGGTCTTCCGCCTCCAAGGTTGTCCGGACAGCAGGGGTCACTCCTGGGCTGAGAGTGCCCCAGGGAAGGTGGGGCCACAGCCTCCCTCGTCGAATGTCCCAGATATCCTGCCCAGGAATGAAAACTGAATCCAGAGGTGGAACCAAGTGCTATGACTCTATGCTCTCCCAAGAGGGAGTAAGTTCCTTGTCCCTCAAGGTATGTAAGCAGGTCTGCATCCCCAGAGCTAGTGAGAAGCATGCCAGAAAGGGCATTCTGGCATTTGATAAGGGTAGGAGCCCAGGCCTTCTTTTTGATTCTTGCCAATTGCCCCACCCCAGATCCTAAAGCCCACTGGCTGCTCTTCCTTCAAGATGCAAGGGCCCAGTCCACTCTCACCTCTAGCACCACGAGGGTCTGGAACCTTCTTCAAACCCCCTTTCACTGAGTGGGCCTGGCCCAAGGTCTTGATGGGAACCCACCCCCCACACACCAACACTTCTCCTAATGCATCCTCGCTGGCCGGCTGGGAACCGCAGACGGCGCTGTGACATGAGGGGAGATAAGGGGGCTCTCACATTTCCCCCGGCTGGGCTCCTGGGCCGCCAGCATTCACGCTGGCTGATTTCAACATGAAAGGGCCCCTTGAGAAGGAGAGCCCCCTCCCCTTCCCCCTTGCCTCTGCTAAGCCCCACTCTGCAGCTAACCACTGTCTGAGCCTCCCTCCCTCTGGAGCACCCTCTTGCTCGCCTGCCAAGCCTTCCCCAGACTGCCACAGCCTCACCTCAGCAGCCTCCACCATCCAGGATGAGAATCCCAAGGTGGAGGGGGGCTCAAGGAAAAAGGGGGGCCACTGCAGTCTAAGTAAGTGATACAGGAGACTAGGGTCTGTCTGGCCTAAAGATATAAGCCATTCAACCAACCATAGACCAGTATGATTGAACAAATCTTTGTGGGTGCATTAATGCTCTGAGGACAGGAGGTCTCCCAGTCTCAAATCCAAAGACAGGCAAAGCACTGAAATTTCCCATGAGGCCTTCCAGGTATCTGCCCTAAATTTTCGATGTGGCAACTTTTTAAACCTTTTATTTTGAGCTAATTTTAGTCTTAAAGAAAATTTGTGAAAAATAGAACAGATAGTTTCAGTACACCCCTCACCTAGCCTTCCCTAATATTCACATCTTACATAACCATAGTACAGTGATCAAGCCTGAGAACTTATCATTAGTTCAGTACTATCACTTGAACTTCAGATCTTATTGGAAGCTGGATGCGGTGGTGAATGTCTGTAATCCCAGCGGCTCAGGAGGTTGAGACAGGAGGATCACAAGTTTGAAGCCCGCCCCAGTAACTTAATAAGGCCCTAAGCAACTTAGTGAGACCCTGCCTCAAAATAAATATATAAAAAAAAGGGCTGGGGATGTTGCTCAGTGGTAAACCACCCCTGGGTTAGCTCTCCAGTACCCAAAACAAAACAAGAGGAACAGATCTAATTTCCCGTTTTTCTACAAAGGTCCTTTCCTGGCTCCATCACCCGATCCTGTATCCCACAGTGCATTTAGTTATTTCTCTTTTGTCTCTTCTGATCAATTGGTGACAGTCCCTCAGTCTTTACTTGTCTTTCATGATAGGAACAGTACTGAGGAATAGGTGTTTTGTGGACCTGTGGGTTTACTCATGTTTTCTCAGGACCAGAGGGAGGCTGATTTTTGGCAATACCACTGAAATGCTATGGGCTCCATCTCAGCTCACCCTATCAAGAGGCTCATGTCAACATGTCTGATGACTGGTGGTGTTGACCTTGATCACTTAGTTAAGTTGATGTCTAAAGGGTTTATCCATATAAAGTTAATATACTTTTTTGAATTAATAAATATCTTGGAGAAAATACTTTGGGATTAATTGATCCCACGTACAGCCATGGTGACATCTTAGCAGTGATACTTTATTTCCCTCTCTTTCTCCCTTAACTATAAGGGAAAGCTGTCCCTATTCCCCCATTTATTTGTGCATTCAATTCTTTACATCAGTATGGATCAATAGATGTTTATTTTAGGCTGGGTATCATGATACACACCTGTAATCCCGGTGACTTGGGAGGCTGAAGCAGGAGGATTCAAGTTCAAGACCAGCTTCAGCAATGCAGCAAGACCCTCAGCATCTTACTGAGACTCTGTCTCAAACTAAAAAAAAAAAGGGCTGGGGTGTAGCTCAGAGTTAGAGTGGCCCTGGGTTCAATTCCAGTTCTGCAATAAATAAATATCCATTATTGTTATTATTTATTTTCTGCTCAAATTGATCCTACTTTGGCTATTGGACCTTTGCTTGACTTGACTCCTGTGTTCTTTCTACAAGCACCACTCCTGCTTTTGTGAATGTGCCCTTCTTTCTAGTACCACAAGATCATCCACACTTACCCTGGACTTCCCCTGCCTGCCCAGTCCTGATTCAGACATTTCTCCAAGGAGATTTGTTTCCTCTAGTTGGAGAATGGTATTAGAAACCAAGATCCGGATACTTGATGCAGTCACTGCTACTGGGGTGTCATTGCTTCTAGGTCCCCACAGCTGACAAAGCTGGGAACCATGTGTGTATATATACTAACCCATTGTGCTGCAATTAAAAAAGTGTTATTTACTCTTGTTCTTCCCTCAAGAGATCTACTTCACTTCCTGTAACTGCCTCATGATATTCTTTGGCAGGGATGGAGCAAAATCGTATTTAACTAGTCTCTCATTGGTGGCTATTCATTTTATTATATAATTTCTTCTTTTTTTCTGATACTGGGGATTGAACTCAGGGGTGCTTTACCACTGAGCTTCATCCCAAGCCCTTTTCATTTATTTATTTATTTTACATTTTGAGATAGGGTCTTGCTAAGTTGCTGAGGCTGACCTCCAATTTTCAGTCCTCCAGTCTCAGCCTCCCAAGGCCTGGGATTACAGGCATGTACCATGGCACCTGGCTACATTTTCTTTTATATTTTCAAGGTGCTCTAATTCCTGTGCTACCCATTGCCAAGTGCTTCTTTGGGGCAGACATCAACACGTGAAACCTGTTGTGCTAAAGGATGTGGGCAACTGAAATGCTGATATAGCTGCCAATGTGCCTTCCAAGGGAGATATACTAATTAGCAGTCCACCACTGAAGCTCATGCATGTGCCACCAGGGTCTAAACTTCCCCAGCTTTCACTTCCCAGTGCTCTTTCCTATTTATAGGCTATCACTCAGTCTCAGTAGACTACTTGCCATTTTCCCTGAGGCTCCCAGGTCTCTGACTCTGCTGGTTTTTCTTTCTCCCTGGGATATCCCTACTCTCTTACAGCATGATAAACTTCTAGTCCTACTTCAAAGCCCATCTCAAAACATGCCTCCTGGGTGAAGTCCTTCTGAACTTGCCAGCCAGGCAGGTAGTTGGTGACTCCCTCCTCACCGCCCACAGTGTGACCTCTCAGATCACAGCCTGGCAGTTGAGGGAGCCTGCTGTCTCTCTCACCAGCTCCTCTGTGATCTTTATAGACTGGCCTACCCCAGGCTGGACGCAGGAGGCTGCTGGAAGCACTGCCGAATGAGTGGATGAGCTTCCCATTGCTTCCAGACAGCATTTTTCCATGGGCTACTTTTTGCTTGTTAACTAAGCTTATGGTTTTTGTTGTTGCTTTTGTTTCTGGTACCAGGATTGCACCCAGGGGTGCTTAAGCATTGAACCACATCCCCAGCCCTTTTTTAATATTTTATTTAGGGACAGGGTCTGACTGAGTTATTAGGGCCTTGCTAAGTTGCTGAGGCTGGCTTTGAACCAGAGATCCTCCTGCCTCAGCCTCCCGAGCCACTGGGAGAGACCCAGGTTTTTTAAAGGTTCACATTTCAGGCTCATTTTCCCTCCCACAGCCACTCCTGTGTGTACACTCAGAGACTGCCACACATATGTAATCAGGGGTCCTCCCAAGCCCTGGTAGGGGGTGTGTATGAGTGCAGAAGTGGGGGTGTGAGGAGGTCTGTGCAAAGCAAAGGCTGGAGAAAGCAAGAAGAGGAAGAGAGAGAAAGAAGAGGGATGAAAGAAAGTTGAAGAGAGAGAGAGAGAAAGAGGGGGGCGCTGACTTTTGGAAGTGAATGTTTCCCAGGTTGTCACAGGGCCCATAAGCCTCTTTAAAGGAAGGAGTATAGGTGCGTTAGCACCCGGCACCTGTCAATATGCCATTTACCTCTGTGGCCAGGAAAGACAGAGCTGCTCTGAACAAAGACAAATATTTGCTGGCGATAGAGGCAAATGCCAAGCAGACTTCTCTGGGAAGGTCAAAGCCACTAGATTCATACCTACTTTCTCATCCCCTGTCTGGGCCCCCACAGTATGGCATTTGGAGACTTCCAGCTAACTCCCCAGTGGTCCAAATCTGATCTTGTTCCACTCTTGATGGTTCATTCTGTGGCCTACAGGTTCAAGTTCAAACTACAGTCAAGGTGATGTTCATAGCTCAGAAGCAAGTCAGCACATGGTGGTCCTTGTATGCTAGGCACTGGGATGGAAAGGGGAACCAACACAATTTCAGCTCTCACAGAGAACCTGCCAAAGCTTTTGGACCAGCTAGCTAGTCTTGCTTCAATAGGCAGCACTAGGCCCTTACTCCCTGTGGCACCATGGGACATAATAGTGACCTCAACTACTCTTTGAACACTTACACTACAATTTCCTTAGCATCTTCCATGGTTTGGATGCGGTTTGTCCCTACCAAAACTCATTGAAATGTGGTTGCCTGTGTAGCAGTGTGGGAAGTGGGGCCTTCGAGGGGGATTAATGTCTTTCTTGTGAGACTGGATTAGTTCTCATGGGCGTGGACTGGTTCTATTTGACAGCAGGTTGTGGTAAAGTGTCCGACCTCTCTGCCCCCTCTCTCTTCCACACGTCTGTTTGCCCTCAAATTTTTGCAACACTTATGGAGTAACCCTTTCCAGAGGTGGCTGCCCAAACTTAAACTTCCCTGCCTCCAGAACCATGAGCTAAATAAACCTCTTTTCATTATCAGTTACCTAGTCTCAGGTATTCTGTTATAGCAACAGAAAATAGACTAAGGTAGTATCCTACTCTCTGTCAGAGCTGATGACCTATCACAGGACCTGATACTTAGCAGAAGGCTCCATCAATATCAAGGAATTGGATAAATGGATGAATGAATGGATGGAAAAGGGATGGGTGGATCTATGTATGTATGTATGTATGTATGTATGTAGGTATATATGTGTGTGTGTGTTACCAGTGGGAGGGTGGGTGGATGGATGTTTGAGTACAAGGACTGAGGGGGTGGTTGCATGGCCAGAGAGACAGGGTGAATGGGTATAATAAGCTACAGTAGGATGGATCAAGATTAATCATGGAATGTCATGAAATTAAAGAATACTAGAGAAAGAAACAACTCAGAGGCTTATTGAAAGTCACACTTCAGACAACAACTTAAGACTCAGGGGTGACTATCCTCCCCACTTAACAAATCAGCAAACAGTGGTTCAGAGATGTGAAGTGACTTGCCTGAGGTAGCATAGTCATCAGCAAGGCAGGGATTCAAACCTACATCTGCTTGGCTCCACAGCTCATGTTCTCTCTGCAATCTCACATCAAAAATAGTGTATCACCTGAGAGGTGGAGATCAAAACAAATCCAAGTTTCAGGCTGATGTTTGAACATTGCCTTCCCTCCCTTCTTCCCTCCCTCCCTCCCTCCGTCTCTTTCTCTCCTTCCTTCTTTCTGTACTGGCACATTTGACCACTGAACCCGGGGGTGTACTACTGCTGAGCTACATCCCCAGTTCTTTCTCATTTTTATTTTTTTAAATTTTATTTATTTATTTATTTGGAACCAGGGATTGAACTCAGGGACACTCGGCCACTGAGCCACACCCCCAGCCCTATTTTGTATTTTATTTAGAGACAGGGTCTCACTGAGCTGCTTAGCGCCTCACTAAGTTGCTGAGGCTGGCTTTGAACTCGCGATCCTCCTGCCTCAGCCTCCCAAGTGCTGGGATTACAGGCGTGTGCCACCACGCCTGACTTCTCATTTTTAATTTTGAGATAGGGTCTTGCTGAGTTGCCAAGCCTGCCTGGCTACTACATTTTAACATTTTCTTCTTCTTCTTCTTTTTGTTTTTTTGTTTTTTTGTTTGTTTTTGAACCGGGGTGCTTTATGATTGAGCCACATCCTCAGTCCTATTTTGTTTTTTTATATTTTTGAGACAGGGTTTCATTAAGTTACTTTGGGCATCACCAAATTGCTGAGGCTGGCCTTAAAATTGCGATTTCCTTTCCTCAGCCTCCTGCTAGAAATACAACATGCTTGACCATTGTGACATTTTTAGTCCATTTGTTTAAAGTATTTGTAGCTGAGCATGGTGGTATATGCCTGTAATCCCAATGACTTGGAGGCTGAGGCAGGAGGATTGCAAGTTTGAGGCCAGCTTCATCAGCTTAGTAAGGCCCTAAGAAACTTGGTGAGAGCCTATCTCAAAATAAAAAGTAAAAAGTTCTGGGCTGGGGCTGTAGTTCAGTGGTAGAGCACTTGCCTAGCACATGTGAGGTATGGGGTTCAATCCTCAGCACCACATAAAAATAAATAAGTAAGGTTATTAAAAATGTTGCTAAAGAAAAGTTCTGGTGATATTGCTCAGTGATAAAGCACCCCTGGATTCAATTCCTGGGTTGTGTGTCACACACACACACATCTCCAGAGCCCCCTCTGTAGAGGCAGTGGGGTCAGAGAGATGTGAGTTTGAATCTTGTCTCTACCATTTGTAAATCTCATGACCTCTCAGTGCCTCAGTTTCCTCATCTATAAAATGGGAATAGCAACACTTATTTCACAGGCTGGCTGTAGGTATTAAAAGAACACAGGACTATAAATCTCTGAGCACCCTGGCACACACACACTAACACTGAATGCCTGTCCTGGAATCAGACATGGTGACATGTGGGTGGGCTGAGTCTGTGTGGTCCCTGCCTTCACCCTCAGGGAGCTGAGTGAAGGAGACAAAAGTCATAGAAATCAACAGAGTCCATGGAATGTGTTATGAAGGGAATGAAACAAAAACAAGAGAAAACCCAGAATGACAAATCTAATTTAGATGGGGTGTTGGTGCAGGGTATGATTTATTTTTATTTATTTTTATTATTTTTTGAGTCATCGTATACAAATGGGGTACAACTTATGTTTCTCTGGTTGTGCACGAAGTAGAGTCACATCGTTTCTGTAATCATACATGTACATAGGGTAATGATGGTTGCCTCATTCTATTATCTTTCCTTCTTCCCACCCCCTCCCCACCCCTCATTTTCCTCTATACAATTCATCCTGCCTCCATTCTTGCCCCCCCACCCCATGTTATGTATCATCATCCACTTATCAGAGAAATCATTCGGCCTTTGGTTTGGGGGGATTGGCTTAATCAGCATACTACAGTGATGCAGCCACATCAGTATTCATGGCTGCTCAATTCACAATAGCTAGATTGTGGAACCAACCTAGATCCCCTTCAATAGATGAATGGATAAAGAAACTGTGGTATATATACACAATGGAATATTACTCAGCCATAAAGAAGAATAAAATTATGGCATTTGCAGGTAAATAGATGGAGTTGGAGAATATCATGCTAAGGGTATGATTTTTTTTTGAAGGAGGTGAAATCTCAGCTGTTATTTAAGAATGAGAAGCAGACAACCAGGCAGAGTAGGGAAAGAACATTCGAGGCAGACAAAACAGCAAATGCAAAGGTCCTGAAGTAGGATTGAGCTTAGTGAGCCCCCAGGACAGCAGAGCTGGGGGTAAAGACAGAGGCAGGAAAAATCCTTGGAATGGTAGTCAGGAGTAAGTTCCGGCGGGCTCAGCTTTTTTCTGAGTGTCATGGGAATCCACTGGACCACTGGAGGATTTTAAGCAGGAAGGTGACCTGACCTGCTTTACACTTTTAAGATGATCCCTTCTTGGGTGGAAAGTAGATTGTAGAGAGCAGGGACAGAGACTAAAAGTTCCTGCAAGGAATCACTTGCTGAATTCCAGGCAAGAGGAGGTGGCACCTCCCTTGGACCAGGGTGGTGACAGCAAAAGTGGAGACTGTGCAGTTCATACCATCTGAGTATTCCTTGACTCTTTTCTTTCCTAAGCCCGGCACATCCCGTCTGTCAACAAAACTCTTTTCTGGATCTTTAGAATCTGTCCCCAAACCAGCCTCTTCTCACCACCTCTCTGTCTGCCCTGCTGGCGACCCTTCACCCCTGCTCCTCACAGCCTTTTCTTCAGCCTGAAGGCTCCAAGCCAGGGGTTCTATTTAATCCAAGTCAAATCCCTCCCATCGCTCCCTGGCTTTCTTAGAGTAATATTTAAAAAATATTTTGGTGTTAGTGGGCATTTCTTGACTTTAGGCCAAAGTCAAAAGGCCTTCAAGGGGCTGGGGTTGTGGCTCAGTGGTAGAGTGCTCACCTAGCACGAGTGAGGCCCTGGGTTTGATCCTCAGCACCACACAAAAATAAAATAAAGGTATTGTGTCCACCTGCAACTGAAAAATATATTTTAAGAAAAGGCCCTCCAAGATTTGGTTCCTCATTCTTTTCTGCCTTCAAATCCCATTCTTCTCTATGCACAGGTCACAAGGGTCTCTTTGCATCATCAGTCACATGATGTTTTGTTTATGTTGTTTACTTTTTGCCTCCTGCCACTGCATTTTGGGCTCCATAAGGAGAGGGTTATTTCTCCATGTTGTTCACTGGTATTTCTCAAACACATCAAAGAGTGCTTGCACATAGTAGTTGTTCACTAAATACATGTTGCCTGAATACATCACTGGTGGAAATGAGATGAGAGGAGAAAATTTTGCATGTGTTATAAATCTAGATACCTACAAGGTAGACCATCTTGTGTATGTGTGTGTGGAAGAAGTTGTCAGTATGTTCAGGGAGTGGGAATCATTTCTCATTTTTCTAACATCCTTCTAGGCAAATATCAACTGGTTACTCTCTTTCTGTGGCAGTTGGTATGGAGGGCTTGCTTTCAAATGGTCAATCTCAGCTGGGCATGGTGGCACACGCCTATAATTCCAGCAATTTGGGAGGCTGAGGCAGGAGGATGACAAGGTTGAGGCCAGCTTCAGCAATTTAACGAAGCCATAAGCAACTTAGTGAGACTCTGTCTCAAAAAAAAAAAAAAAAAAAAAAAAGATGGGGCCTTTACCTCAGTCGTAAAGTGCTCCAGTACCAAAGAAAAGGTCAGCTCACTAGGTATCATGTTTGTTACAGTCCCCCCCCCACACCAGCTGTGTGGGTGCGTGTCCATGTATTCGCACACATATGTCCACCTAATCTGACCCCTATGCCCCACAAGCGCCTTGGATGAACATCTGTGCCTTGGATGAGGTGGGCCGATGTTAGCTCTGATCCTCTCACATGATCCTCATGTGGGACTCTGGAGCCCTGGGTTTGAATCCCAGCACTCCCGATTCTAAACAGAGTGACTTTGAGCAATGAACTCACGCTCTCTGAGTTCCAACATCACCACCTGTCCCCGGGGGCTAGCATCACCCCTTCCTCATGGGCCTGCTGGGAAGGTGGCACAAGTGAGCAGAAAGGAACAGGCCTCTCACCTAGGAGGTAACACACGCAGACGGCAGCTTTCCACTGCTCTCTTACAACACGGCCTGGCGCATGACGCTGAGGTTTCAACCCAGAGCTAGTCCATTTCCCTGAGGTTTCCTTGAGGAAGGCAGGCGCTGCGTTGTCCCCAGGGCTGCCGTGGGCACCAGGGGAGGGGCAACTTTGCTTGAGCTCCCTTGGGCCTCACACGGTGCCAGGCATCCTACATGCATAAGCCCAGTTGATCTTCACAGTTTGCTGAGCCACACGCCACTACTAATCCACGTCACAAGGGAAGAAACTGAGGCCTGGTCAGGAGAACTCACCCCCGAGGCTGCTCTGATTGCACAGCCAGACCAGAGGGAGATGTCAGGCAGAGGCAGCAGAGGGGCGTGGATAGGCAGGCTCCGACCACAGGAGCAGTGTCCCAGCTGGAAGTCAGGCAACACCAGAAACCCCAAAGCAATTTTGTAACCCTGGGAAAATGACCTGGAGTTTGGGCTGCCACGATCCATGTGGAGGCTGAAGGAGGGAAGCTGACAGGGCCCCCTCCCTGCCCCAGCCCAAGACACCCTGAGTGGGTCACAGAACTTCAGCAAGTGAGGTAGAGGAGACCTCAGAGATCTCCTTGTCCCAGTCACTCTCCCGATGATCGACTCCCTCTCCCCACCTCAAGACGAGGACCAGGTTAATAGATTCTGACTTCACCAATTTGGGGTAGGGCCCGGGCATCACGAATTTCTCCAGCTCTTGAGTAAAGCTGAATGCTCAGACTCCACTGGTCCTGCTTGGCTTTACATACCGCACACAGCATTTTACAGCTGGAGAAGCAGAGGTCCACTGAGAAGGGACTCCGCTGAGGACACGCAGCCTTCAACTCAGGCTCATGAATCTCTTTAGGGCTCAGTCATGTGGAAAGGCCTTCCCCAGAGTACCAGTGAGGAAGGTGAGAGGGTCCTCAGGGCTACCAAATAGTGCGAAGACCAGAGTTCTGACTGGGCAGGAACCAAGAGCATCCCATACTGTGCTAGGGGCTCCTCAGCCCCACACGCAGCCTTTGGACCTACAGCCTCTCCTGTGTCTGGGGGTGTGGGAGGAACCTGGGCAGGGAACCAGGAGTCTGGGTTTAGGTCTCACACCAGCCACCAACTCTTTTTGGACCTCAGGCAAGTCCCTTTTCCTCTCTGGGCCCCACTGTTACTCATGGACAAAATGGAATGAGATTTAAATATCCCTCACATAAGGACTGTTTTTCTAGGTCTGGAATACTCTGGTTCTAGAAAAGATGACATTTAAATGACCTGGATTGTGGGTGGTGCACACATAATCCCAGTGGCTCAGGAGGCTGAGGCAGGAGGATCGTGAGTTCAAAGCCAGCCTCAGCAATTTAGTGAGGCCCTAAACAACTTAATGAGGCCATATCTCAAAATAAAAGTAAAAGGGGATGGGGGTATGGCTCAGTGGTTAAGTGCCCCTGGGTTCAATCCCTGGTACCACACACACACAAAAATAGGGATTGTGATTTCTTTTCTTTTTTGGGGCAGGGGGGCGGTGGGTACGGGGAGATGAACCCAGGGACACTTAACCACTGAGCCACGTCCCAGCTCCCCACCCCTTTTTTGTATTTTATTTAGAGACAGGGTCTCACGGAGTTGGTTAGGGCCTCGCAAAAGGGACTGTGGTCTTAACTCTATCTAGCATGTGTGAGCTGCAGCTTCCTGTTCCGTAAAATGGAAATCATTGCTACACGACCTTGGCTACCTTCCTTGCTCCTTCTAGATCTATGTTCTCCCTCCCCTAAACAGTGTGGGGATGTGGAGTGGAGGGGCTGCAGTTGACTCTACTCAGAAGCTTGGGTGTCTCCAGTTCTCATTCGAACTGTTGCTCCCCGCACTGAGCCACAGACCAGGTTCCGATAGAGGGGAGGCATTGAGGCAAGTGGATCCTGCCAGGTTGGAGGGATATCTGTAAGCAGGCCTTATGTTCCCACTTCAGACCATTGGTAAGGAGGTAGGAGCCTCCAGCTGGCTCCTTCCCTGCCTCAATGCTACATCAGAATTGCTTTCAAGACCAGGTGTGGTGGCACACACCTGTAATCCCAGCAGCTCTGGAGGCTGAGGCAGGAGGACTGCAAGTTTGAGGTCAGCCTCAGCAACTTAGCAAGGCCCTAAGCAATTCAGTGATACCCTGCCTCTAAATAAAATATAAAAAAGGGCTGCGATGTGGCCCCATGATTTAGTGTCCCTGAGTTCAATCCCTAGTACCAAAAAAAAAAAAAGAATTCTTTCACAGCTCCTAGTGTTATGTGGAAAACAGAAATTTTCAAGTCAGCGAGCTGGCTTGTGGACAGGACAGAGAGACAGCGGGACCTGAAACTTGGAGAACTGGAGCTCCTGCCCAGCTCAGGTTGGGAAGAGGGTGAGGCTAGCTTTAGGTGTGTGGAGGAATGGGCTTGGGGAGTCAGAAACCATAGAGAGTTGCCTCTCTTTCCCTTATTGGGGTCTCAGCAGCAGTTAGAATATCAGCCACCCTTCTCCATGACCTTCTGTGAGCCAGGTGATTTGTCCCTGTGGTGGTGCTGAATGCCTCCAACAGCGCTGGGAACAAGGGAGTCTTATTAGTCTCAGGTTACACATATTGCAGAAGAGGAACTGAAACTCAGAGAGGGAAGAGACTTGCCCAAAGTCACAGAGCCAGTGCTGCACCATCTGGAATGGGACCTGGACAGGCAACTTGTTTTTTTTGGAGGGGGGGGTACCAGGGATTTAAACCAGGGGCACATAAGCACTGAGCCACACCCACAGCCCTTTTTATTTTTTATTTTGAGACAGGGTCTCTCTAAGTTGCTTGAGGCTGGCTTTGAATTCACGATCCTCTTTCCTCAGCCTCCTGAGCAGCTGGGATTACAGGTGTGCACCACGGTGCCTGGCCAGGGCAGGTGACTTCTTAGCACCTGTCCTTTCCACCCAACCTAAAGGGCCTCCAAAAATAACAATAGCATTTACACAGTACTTTCTACGTGCAAGACACTGTCCTAGTGTTTCCTGTAAATATATTTACTCATTTAATCTGAACGACAGTACTATGAGATGGCTACTACCATGACATACAAATGAATAATCTGAAGTCTAGAGTATGAAGTCACTTGCTTCTAAAGGCATACACAAATCAGCTAATACATAAATCAGGCCTCAGAGTCCATGTTTATCCTATGCACAGTATATAACAGGCATTTATCTAGAAGGATTAGGCCTTAAAGAAGAAGGGATCCAGACTCACAGGCACAAATGCCTTGGGTGTCCTACATCCCACACAGCTCAGTCTAGGCTCTTGCTCTCTTCAGGATTGTGTGTCCTTGGGCAAACCCATCACTTCATCCCCCCTTCTCTGGACCTTGGTTTGCCCCTAGACAATGAAGGGATGGGACCAGAGGATTTGTAAGGACACCTCCCCAGCTCTGCCATATTTGCCCCAGTCTAAGTCCCCTCTTTGCTTCTGGTCTGCCTCTGGTTGGACGCTATGGCCTCAGGACACCTCTCTTCCCTAACCCTATCAACCTGTACTTTCCCACAAGTTTAGTCACTGGAAATTCAGGCTTGGTCTGCATGGAGGCAGGGGAAATCCAGTCTGGCCAGGTCTAGCCCAGGGAGCCATTTCCTATGACAAGGGAGTAGGCACCAGGGTCAACCAACGTCCAGCCCTGCCATTGAACTACTCTAGCCCTTAGTTCATCTCCTGGTGTATGTGGGTCTGGAAGTCACCTGCCAGTCTCTCAGCCTTAAGACCCAGCTTCCTGGGCTCTTTCCTTCCACCTGTCCAGCAATCATTTCCAAGTCTGTTTTTCTTTCTTTCTTTCTTTCTTTCTTTCTTTCTTTCTTTCTTTCTTTCTTTCTTTCTTTCTTTCTTTCTTTCTTTCTTCTTTCTTTTTCTTTCTTTCTTTCTTTCTTTCTTTCTTTCTTTCTTTCTTTCTTTTTTCTTTCTTTCTTTCTTTCTTTCTTTCTTTCTTTCTTTCTTTCTTCCTTCCTTTCTTTCTTTTTTCTTTCTTTCTTTCTCTCTTTCTTTCTCTCTTTCTTCCTTTTTTAAAAATTTTGGTGCTGGGGATTGAACCCAGGGCCTTGCACATGCTTGGCAAGTGCTTAACCACTGAGCCACATCCTCAGCCCTTTTTATTTTTATTTTGAGACAGGGTCTCACTAGGTTTCTGAGGCTGGCCTCAAAGTTGCAATTCTCTTGTCTCAGCCTCCCAGGTTGCTGGGATTACAGGCATGTGCCACTAGGCTCAGCATTCTGTTTTGATTCTTTTCCTTTTCTGGAGCCTGGGACCAGTCGCTGTCCTGATCATGTCACTCTTCTCTTTTCCTAAGCTGTTAATAATAGCATCAGTCATTAACGAACAAAAAATGAACTCACTGCCATGAAGGAAATATTCTGGCTACAGCACAAAGAACACACTTTCCAACGGAAGAATGGCAGTGTAGCACCCTGGATACCAGCTTGATCACATCTTTTCTGTTTGGTTCTTTCTGGACAAGTTCCTCAACCCCTCTGAACCTCAACTTCCTCATCTCCACAATGAAAAAGACATGATTTTTATCTCTCTGAACTGCTGGAAGGAGTCAGTGTTATAGATGATGATTTCAGAGCATGGTGCCTGGTACATAGTAGGAGGTCAATAAATGAGACGTAGCTTTGATTTTCACATCTGTGTGATCTTAGGCAAGTCAATGGATCTCAGTTTTTTGAGCTAAGACCCAGATACAAAATAATCCTCCAATGAGATTTTTATAAGGAAACAATGAGATAATGAATGTCAAATTCCTAGCATGGTGTCTGGCAGATGGTAGGAAATCAAAAGTATGTTTTCCTGCTCCACCTAGATCCACACACAGAAGAGAAACTCTTTCCCTCCAAACACATCTAAGTGCATAAAACTATGTTTATTACATTAATATTACACATATCTTTCCAGAGAGAATAAAAAAGGAACATTTCTCAACTCTTTCAGAGGCCAATCAAATAACTAGACAAATCTCAACACTAAAATCAGACAAGGGCATTCCAAGAAAGGAACATTTTAGACCAATCTGTCTTGTAAGCATGGATGCAAAATCCAAAAACAAAATATTAGGAAATGGAATTGGAAAACATATTAAAAGTATAATTCATCATGACCAAGTGAGGCGTATTCCAGGGCTTCAAGGGTAGAAAATCAATGAAAGGAAAGAGCTGGTTCTTTGAAAAATCGATCAAATTGACAAAACTCTAGCAAGACTGACAAAGGAAAAAAGAGAGAAGACACAAATTACCAATATCAGGAACATAACAGGGGATATTGATACAGACTCTGAAGGCATCAAGAGAAAAACAAGGGAATACTATGAATAACTCTACACACATAAAATTCACAATTCAGAAGAAATGGATCAATTCCTTGAAAACCACAAATGATTATAACTCATCCGATATGAAATAATTTGGATAGTGCTATATCTATCAAATGAAATGAATTTGAAATTTAAAACCACTTGAAAAATAAATCTCTAGACCCAGTTGGTTTCACCAGACGGTTCTACCAAGAGTTTAAAGAAAATTTACCACAAATTTCATATTATGTCTTCCAGCAAATATAAGAGGAGGGGAAGAGTTCTGGACTTATTTTATGAAGCTGGTGTTGTTACTCTGACACCAAACTGAAGACAGCACACAAAAAGAAACCTGCAAGTAGGGTGTGGCAGTACATACCTGTAGCTCTAGCAACTCAGGAGGGTGAGGCAGGAGGACTGCAAGTTGAAGATCAGCCTGGAAAACTTAGCAAGACCTCATCTTCCAAAAAAACCAAAAACAAAAACGTAAAGACAGCCAAGGGCAGTGGTGGATGCTTATAATCCCAGTGGCTCTGGAGGCTGAGGCAGGAGGATCACAAGCCAGCCTCAGCAAAAGCAAAGCAAGGCCCTAAGCAACTCAGTGAGACCCTGTCCCTAAGTAAAATACAAAATAGGGCTGCAGATGTGGCTCAGTGATCGAGTGCCCCTGAGTTCAATTCCCAGTGCTGCCCCCCCAAAAATCCTATAGCCAAATGAAAATAGAAAAATTATCAACAAAGTATCAACAACTAGACTTCTGCAACATATAAAAAGAATCATATTCTTATTGTACATGCAATGTAACAGCATACAGTTTTGGTGCATAACAATATTCCTTTTTTACTTTAATAAATTATATTTATTTGAAAAAAAGAATTATACATCACATCCAAGAGGGGTCTATTCTTTTTAAAAATATTTTAGTAGTAGATGGACACAATATCTTTATTTTATTTATATATTTATAAGCAGTGCTGAGGGTTGAACTCTGCCTCACATATCCTAGGCAAGCACTCCACCACTGAGCTACAGCCCCAGCCTCAAAAAGAGTCTATTCTAGGGCTGCAAGTCTGGTTTAATGCTTAGAAATTAAAGAATGTAATCCTCCATATTAACAGACCAACAAAGAAAAATCAAACAAATTTATCAAATGATGCAGAAAAAACAGTGAACAAAACGCAACACCCTTTTGCAATGAAAGCACTCAAAAAAACATGAGGAGAGTGAACTTCAACTTGAGGAACGGCCATCTACAAATCCCACAGCTGATAATGAAAGCACCCAGAAAACCACTCTGGACGCAGGAACTCACCCAACTCACCCAAGAAACTTTATTAAGCGGACAGCAGAGTGTCTGCCCACAGGGTGTGTGTGTGTGTGTGTGTGTGTGTGTGTGTGTGTGTGTGTGATAGAGACAGGGTGTGTGTGTGTGTGTGTGTGTGTGTGTGTGTGTGATACAGAGAGAGAGAGAGAGAGAGGGAGAGAGAGAGAGATGGCGGGGGAGCTATTCTTAAGTAGTGGAATTTTGCAGGCTAATAACAATCTGGACCAATGACCAACTAGGAGGTTCTCAGGCTAACAATCTGGGTTGTAAAATGGTGTGGAGGAGGCAGAATAATGGCAGCAGCAAAAGAGCAGATCTGATGCCAATAGATATTATACTTCTACTTGATGGTGAAAGACTGAATACCTTTCACCTTAGATTGCAAACAAAGCAAGGATGTCTGGTGTGTCTGGTGCCATTGCTCTTCTTTGGAATAATCCTGGAAGTTTTAATTAATGTAATAAGGAAAGTAAAGCAAGGAACAGAAAAGAAAAGGCACACAGGTTGGACAGGAAAAAGTTGATTTTTTCCCCTTTTTTTTGGTGCTGGAGTTTGAATCTGGGGCACTTCATCACTGAGCTACTTCTCCAGGCCTTTTTATATTTTATTTTGATACAGGGTATTGCTAAATTGCCAAGGCTGGCCTCAAACTTGCGATCCCCCTGCCTCAGCCTCCTAGTCACTGGGATTATAGGCATGAATCACTGCATTCAGCTGCAAATTGGTTTTTATTTGTAGAAAACACAATTGTCTACATAGAAAATCTCAAGGACTCTACAAAAACTCTCCTAGAATGAAGAAACAATAAGTGCAACTAAATCACAGGATAAAAGATAAACATATAAAAATCAATTCTATTTCTATATGCTAGCAATGAATTGTGAACTTCAAAATTAAAGATGTGATGCCATTGGTCATCTCTCTAACAACAACAAAATTTAGGTTTCAATATAACAAAGCACATCCAGGACTTGTATGCTGAAAATCACAAAATGCTAATGAAGAAATCAAAGAAGATCGAAATAAATGGAGAGGCACACTCAGGAGTTCATGGGTTGCAAAACTCAACGTAATAAATATGTCAATTCTCTCAAATTGATGTACAGTTTTAATGCTATTATTACCAAAATTCCAACAAGTTTTTTTGTAGATATAGACAAGATTGTTCTAGAATTTATATGAAAAGGCAAGGGAATTAAAATAGCTAAGACAATTTTGAAAAAGAAGAACACAGTGGGAGGAATCATTCTACTTGATTTTAAGTCTTATACCTAGCTACTGTAATTAAGTCTGTGGTGCTGACAGAGGGAGTGATGGATAGGTCACTGGAACAGAATAGAGAACCCAGAAACAGATCCACATAAATATGCCCAACTCATTTTTTTTCCATAGTGGGGCTTGAACCCAGGGATACTTAACCACTGAGTCACATCCCAGCACTTGTTTTACTTTGAGACATGGTCTTGCTAAATTGCTTAGGGCTTCACTAAATTGCTAAGGTTGGCCTCGAACTTACAATCTTCCTGCCTCAGCCTCCTGGCCACTGGGATTACAGGGGTGCACCACCATGCCCAGCTGCCCAACTTATTTTTGACAAAGAAGCAGAAGCAGCTCAATGGAGGAAAGAGACTTTTCAACAGAGGAGGCTAAGGCAATTGGACATTCATCAGCAAAAAATGAATCTTGGCCTAGACCTTACACAGAAATTAACTGAAAACAAATCACAGAATTAAACATAAAACATAAACTGGGCACAGTGTCACACGCTTGCAATCCCAGCTACTGGGGAGGCTGAGGCAAGAAGATCACAAGTTCAAGACCAAAGTGGGCAATTTAGTGAGACTCTCTCAAAACATAAAAAATAAAAAGCTGTAGGGATGTAACTCAGCAGTGGAGAGCTGCTGAGTTCAATTCCCAGTATTGCAAAAAAGAATAATAATAATACATGACAGCTTTTATCAAAAGCATTGTCCACGAAAGAAAAGAAATGGATAAATTGGACTTTATCGAATTAAATAGTTACGCTCTGCAATGAAAATGGATGAAAAGACAAACTACAGACCGAGAAAAAAATATTTACCCACAATGTATTTACATAGGACTCATATCTAGAATATATAAAAACTCTTAAGTCTCAATAGTAAAACAAAACAAAACAAGTCAAGATAAAACAAAACAAACAATCCAATTAGAAAATGGGCAAAAGACATGAAGAGACATTTCAGCAATGAGGATATACAGATGGCAAATAAGCACATGAAAAGTTAGTCAACATCATTAATGCAAATTAATGCAAATTCAAACCACAATGAGATATCACTACATAGCCATCCAATAGCTAAAATTAAGAAAAATTGTGACAATACCAAATGCAGAAAAACTCGAGCACTCTTACCTTGCCATTGGAGATATAAAATGGTACAGTCACTCTGCGAAAATAGTTTGGCAGTTTCTTATAAAATTGAACATGCAACTACCATATGCCCCAGCAATTGTACTCTTAGGTATTTAAATCAGTTTATTTACTTACTTATATATTGGTTCTTGGGAATGAATCCAGCGATGCTTTACCACTGAGCCATATCCCCTACTCCTTTTATTTTTTAATTTTGAGATGGAGTCTCACTAGGTTACTTAGGACCTCACTAAGTTGCTCAGGCTGGCCTCAAATTTGCAATCCTCCTGCCATGGCCTCCTGAGTTGCTGGGGTTACAGGTGTGTACCATCATGCCTGGCTACATCAAAGAATTTAAAACTAAACTTCACACAAAAATATGTATATTAATGCTCATAGCAACTTTCTTTATTGTAACCCCAAACTGGAAACAGTCCTTCCAAGAGTGAGTGATTAAACAAAAAATGGTACATCCACACCACAGAATACTACTCAGCAATAGAAAAGAACAGATACATGTGACAGCTTCCATGAATCTCCAGAGAATTTTGATGAGTGAAGAAGCAAATCTCACATTGGTTATATGCAGTATGATGCCATCATGTAACATTCTTGAAATGACGACGTTTTGTAACTGTCAAACAGATTAGATTTAACCAGAGTTAAAAAGGAAGTAGAACCAAGCAGGAAGTATATGTAGTTATGAAAACCATCAGAAGGTGTCCTAGTGGTGAGAGAACTGTTTTGTAACTTGATTGTATCAAGGTCAATATCCTGGTCATGACATATTTTTGCCAGATGTTATCCTTAGGAGGAACAGGGCAAAGTGTACACCAGATCTCTGTAATATTTCTTGCAACTAATGGCATTAGAATTTGCAATTATCACAAAATAAAAAGTTAAATTTAAAATACCAGCAAAGAGCATCCTGCAATATATTCAAAGAATAGTTCATCATGACCAAGTGAGCTACAATCCAGGAATTCAAGGGTAGTGAAACAATCAAAAATCAATCATTGTAATTCACCTAATAGGAAAAAAGGAGAAAAATCATGATAGATGTATAAAAAGTATTTTATAAGATTCAATGCCCAGTCATGATAAAAGTCTCAGCACACTAGGAATAGAAGAAAACTTCTTTAACCTGATAAGTAACATCTATGAAAAACCTTTAGTAAACAACATACTTGGTGGTGAAATTTCAAGAGCTTCCACACAGTGACACTGGGTACCCACTTACCATTTGTTTTTGACATTGTGCTAGATATCCTAGTCCACAGACCCAAGAAATAAGTGATTTGGAATGGAAAATTGAAATTGCTGCCAGGCCTGGTGATACATGCCTGTAATCCCAGCAGCTTGGGAGGCTGTGAGTTCAAGTCCAACCTCAGCAACTTAGTGTGGCCCTAAGCAACCCAGTGAGACCCTGTCTCTAAATAAAATTCAAAATAGGGCTGGGGATGTGGCTCAGTGGTGGAGCACACCTGGGTTCAATTCCTGGTACAAAAAAAATGCAATTTTTATTTAACATGACTGTGTACACAGAAAACCCAAAAGGCTCTGTAGAAAAACAGAGCCTTTTTCAGATAAGTGAATTTAGCAAGACCAATGGTTAGAAGGTCAATGTGCATGCTGGGTGCATTGGCTCATGCTGGGGATGTGTCTCAGTGGTAGAGAGCTTGTCCAGCATGCCTGAAGGCCTGAGTTCAATTCTCAGTGCAAAAAACTGGTTAATATGCAAAAATCAAATATATTTCTGTATACCAGCAGAGCATAGAAAAAGAAGACTTAAAAAAAACCTACCATTTCTAATAGCATAAACATCAAATTCTTAGAAATAAAATCCAATGAAGGATGTAGAAAATCTCCACACTGAAAGCTACAACACATTATGGAGAGAAATTTAAAAATACTTAAATAAATTAAGAGATGAACTGTATTCATGGATCATAAATATTGTAATACATCGGTTCTCAATTTTCCCCATATGAATCCATAAAGTCAATGTGTATCACCCAAACATCTCAGCAATTGCTTTTTTGTGTGAAATTGACAAATGGGTCCTAAAATTCAGATAGGTCTGCAAAGGGCTGAGAATTGCCCAGGTAATCTCAAAGGAGAAGAATGTAGCTATAGGAAGCTCATTAGCTACCGAGACCCAGAAAGGGTTAGTAATTAAGACATTGTGGTACTGGAACAAGGATAGATAAATGGACAAACACAAAGAATAGAAAATTCAAAGACGGGACTACACATATATGATCACTTAGTTCATTACAAATATCACAAGAAGTAACACTGCAGCATATTGGATACCTTTTTTTTTTTTGATACTAGGGATTGAGCCCATGGACCTCAGGTGTCCTACATAAGCACTCTACAACCAAGCTACATCTCCAGTTTTGTTTATTTATTTGTTTGTTTATTTTAAAATTTTGAGACAAGATCTCACGAAGTTTCTGAAGCTGGCCTTGAATTTGTTATCCTCCTGGCTCCACTTCCCAAGTTGCTGGGATTATAGGTGTGCACCACCTCACCTGGTGATATTGGAGACTTGAAAATATAATAATAAATGGTGCTCATCAGTAAGAAAACCACATGGAAAAGTATTTTTCTTGATGTTTACCTTTCATCATGCAATCAGATAAATTACAGATGTCAGTGCGAAAGGCAACACATTAAAGCTTTCAGAAGAACATAAGAACATGCAGCCAGGCACAGTAGTGCCCACCTGTAGTCCCAGCAGCTTGGGAGGCTGAGGTAAGAGGATCATAAGTTCAAAGACAGCCTCAGCAACTTAGTGAAGCCCTAAGCAACTTAGCAAGACCCCATCTCAAAATAAAAATTGAAAACAAACAACAAAAACTAAAATAGTTAAAAGAGGATTTTGAATAATTCAATATGAAGAAAGGATAAATATTTGAGGTGGTAGATACTAATTGCTCTGATTTGAGCATTATAGAATGTATATTAAGTGTGTTGAAACTTAACATTGTGCCCCATAGATTTGTACAATTATATGTCAATTAAACATGAAATAAGGCCTGGCACAGTGGCACGTGCCTGTAATCCCAGCAACTCTGGAGGTGGAGACGGAGGATCACAAATTCAAGGCCAGCCTGGACAATGTAGTGAGAGCCTAGCAATTTAGAGAGATCCTGTCTCAAAATTTAAAAAAGAGGTTGAGGCTATAGCTCAGTGGTAAAGTGCCCCTGGGTTCAATCCCTAGTACCTAAAAAAATAAATCAATCAAAACATAAAATGAGAATAGGCTGGGGCTGGGGTTGTAGCTCAGTGGTAGAGCACTTGCCTAGCATGTGTGAGTCACTGGGTTTGATCCTCAGCACCACATAAAAATAAATGTATGAATAAAATAAAGGTATTGTGTCCATATACAATAAAATATATTTTAGAAATAATACTAATGAAAAGAGGAAAATGTAGAACAACTTTGCAACTTTGGAGTAAATAGTTTTCTTAATCAAAATGGGAAAATGCCCTGAGCACAGTGGCATACACCTGTAATCCCAGCTGCTCGGGAGGTTGAGGTAGGAGGATTGTGAGTTCAGAGCCAGCCTCAGCAACTTAGCAAAGCCCTAAGCAACTCAGTGAAACCCTGTCTCTAGATAAAATGCAAAAATAGGGCTGGGGATGTGGCTCAGTGGTGGAGTGCCCCTGAGTTGAATTCCTGGTACCAAAAGCAAACAAACAGGGGAAAAAAAACTATACAGTATAACTATTACATAGAATTACCATTGTAGCAGGACTTGTAAGTAATCTAGAGGTGACTTTAAGAATCTGAGAAGGTATGTAACACTATGCCATTTTGCACTAGGGACTTGAGTAACTGCCTGTTTTGGTATTGGCAGGGTCCTGGAGTCAATCCCCTGTGGATACCAAGAGATGACTGTATATGCTTCTCCGTGGCTTGACAATTCTGTTCCAAAGGACACACTTAAGAATGTTTCTAGCTGTCTTATATGTAATAGCCAAAACCCTGAAATTACCCCTAGGACCCCAAATTGTGGTTGCCTTGGCAACTGTGTGGAGGCAGAATTGGAGATGGTGAGACAGAAGAGCAGAAGCTCAGGCGAGAGATGGTGCCGGCAGGGTCTAGGGCAGCAGAGTCCTGAGGAAAGGAGGGAAAGGAGGCAGAGTCCATGTGACTCAGAGCTGGACTGGATTGGGGAAGGGATGGGGAAGCCAGGGTCTGGGCCTGAGCTCCTGGGAGGCTGCCTGTGCTGCTCATTCAGGAAGGAAACCATAGAGGAGGAAGATGTGGGGGTGGAAGTGGAGAGTGAGTTTGATTTGGTCTGCCTTAAGTTTGAGGTGCCAGAGGAACCCAATGAGAAGGCAATGTAGAGATGTGTGACAGTCCCTAGCTCTGACTCATTTACCCTCTATGACACCATGAGAGGACAAGTGAGCTTGAAGATGGAGGGCACCTGTTCTTTGGTCTAATCCACAAGGTTGTGGAAAGTAGAAGAAACATCAAGGTCGAAACCAAGTGCTCTGGTTGGGCGTGGTGACCCACACCTGTAATCCCAGCAGCTCCGGAAGCTGAGGCAGGAGGATTGTGAGTTCAAAGCCAGCCTCAGCAACAGGGAGGCACTGAGCAACTCAGTGAGACCCTGTCACTAAATAAAATACAAAATAGGGCTGGGGATGTGGCTCAGTGAGTGAGTGCCCCTGGGTTCAATCCCGGGTACCAAAACAAAAGAAAGAACCAAAAAACAAAACAAAACAAAAATCCCAGATGCTCTGTTGTGTAATCTCATCTGCCATTGCTAGATCAGCAACTCAACCTTTCCAGACCCCAAACCCCAATTCTGTTCCTTGGGCTTTCTGGACTAGGTTTTGATACTAGCTAGAGCATCTCCTCCATCTTTGCCCTTTCCCATAAACCCTTATGGGAGGGGCTCCCCTGCCTTCTGTCTTGTCCAGGCTGCACTGTGGGGGCTCTGCTTCCTGCAGAGAATGGGATGTGACCTTCCCTCTCAATCCCTGCTTGGAATGAAGATGTAGCTTCCATTTCAGTCGACATTCAGTGTGGGGGTCGGGAAACTGAGGCACAGAAATGGAAAAGGACTTGTTGCAGTTTCCTCAGAGAGAGTTAATGGCAGAGGCTGGGCCTTCTAATGCCCAGGACTTGGTTTTCCTTTTCTCTTTTTGGTTGAGAGAAAAGAAGAAATAGAAATTGAAGAAAGATGACAAAGCAGGCTGCAAGAACCACTGAATGAAAGAGACATGGAGGCCGAAACCTTCAGGGACGGAGAGAAAGAGAGACAGAGACAGAAAAAGAATGAGCGGGACTGCGGGAGGGGGCTAGTAAGAGAAAGCAGGAAAGAAAGAAAACAGAAAGAGAGAAAAAGAGAAAAGACCAGGAAAGGGAAGAAAGGGGCCAGCCCTGGAGGAGAGAAGGGGGCTTCTTGCTCCTGCAGGATCTGGCAGGAGCCAAGCCTTAGAGAAGGCAGAGATGGGTGGCCCCAGAAATCCTTACCTGCCAAACCCCATCAGCCCTCAGTGGCCCAAACCAGAACTGAGCAGTTGATCTAAACAGAAAACAAACAGAGTAAAATGAAAACACGCGGGTTGCCCCCCCGGCTGCGGCTCTGTGCATTCATTGGCCCCCGGGAGGCCACTGCAAAAGGAAGGCACAGCTTTTGTAACCCTCTTCTCTCCGTGGCCCTCCCCAGCCCGCTGCCACCCCCCACCAAGAGCCATAGACTCAGCTCTGTTTCAGATGCCCTGGTGGGGGAGGGGGCAGGGCTCTTGGGGCCTGGGGGGCTGGTGGGGGCTGCGTGTTCCCTGCCCTTGGCCTGACAGAGAAACAGCAAGGCTGGTGGTGGAGCTGACAGGGAAGGGAGGCTAGGGGACAGAGTTCCACCCCGGGGCCCCACCACACAAGGCCTGGGATTCCTAAGCAGCCCAAAGGCTGTCTTGGGTTCTGGTGGGGGTGAGAAGGCAGTAATAGGGCCAGGGTCAGGAAAGGGACACATAGAGCACCTACCATTAATAGGTTGTGTTGCTTTCTGTCTCCCTTGGGCTCCAGAGTGCCAAACCATGGAGAGTTACAGTTTACAATGAAACTTATTGTTACTTATAATGACACAAGTGATCATTAGCATTGATCTAGTGCTTTGCAGTCACCAAACACCCACAGACGAACTCCCTGAATCCTGCTCACCCGACTGCCGTACTGTGATTAACCGTGTTTTACAGAAGGAGAAACTGAGACTTGGGGAGGGCAAGTACTTGTCCTGTGGCTGCAAAGCCGGGGACCCTGGTGTGGTGAGAGCACATCAGTGAACCCTGGTTGAGAGTCATGACCAGAGCCCGTGTTTAAAGGTGAAAAAGTGCATCTTTAAATCCAGGGCCATGGCCCAGCCCTAGAAACTTCTCATCTCATCCAAGGAGACAGCAGAGGGCAAGCAGTACACACAGAGGAGTCTAAGAGGGGGGACCCAGAAGGAGTGATTATGGGTATGTGGCAGCACATTCCAGGGCAGGGGGCACCTGAAGATCCAGGGAGGTATGCAAGGGCTGGCACACCCTCAGCAGTCAAAGTTGGGGAGATTCAGACAACAGCATATGGTCAAATACTTATTATTAAATACTTACTGTGACAAAGGTTGAGATCGGGCTGAGCCAGGCTGCCTGCATTTAAATCCCAGCTTCGCTACACACTGTGTGCCCCTGGTATAGTTGTTTAACTTCTCTATGCCCCAATTTGCTCATTTGAATGGGAATAATGATTGTAAACACATCACAGAGATTGGAAGATTAGCTCTGTTATTGTATATAAAGCAGTTAGTGGAGTGCCTGGCCCACAGAAAGTCTTAAATATTAGCTCCTAATGCCTTTGCCATTGTGGTGGCTACTCACCAAGCCTGTGCTAAGCATTAGGACCATACCAATAAGCAGAAACAACTGTGGTCCCTGTCCTCATGGAGATTTGTATAGAGAAGGAATGTTACCATTAATCACAAAAGAACACGGAGGTAAAATTGCAACAATGAGACAAGGAGAAGACAGGTCCACAGTGACATGACAGTGAAGAATTAAGAAATTGTCTTAGCCCAGAACATACAGGGATGTTTCACTGAGGGAGATACTTGAACTGTGTTCTGCAGTGGAAGTAGGAATTGACTAACAGGAAAAGGAAAAGAAAATCATTCCAGGCAGAAGGCATGGCATGTGCAAAGGCCCTACTGTAGGATGGAGCTTAGGAGCCCGGTATAAGATACGGATGAAGAAGTAGGCAGGGACCAAATCAAGACAGATCCTGTGATTCATGCCTTGTCTTTCTTAAGAACAAAGGATAACCAGAGGAAAAAGTTTAAGGATGCAGTGATTAGAAAAAGACTACCTGGGTTTGGTAGTCCTTGCCTGTACTCCGAGCTACTGGGGAGGCTGAGATAGGAAGATTGTAAGTTTGAGGTCAGCCTCAGTAACTTGGAGAGATCCTATGTTTAAAAAAAATGGTTGGGGATAGAGCTCAATGGTAGAATGCTCCTGGATTCAATCCTCAGCATGGCGGGTGGGGAGTGGAGAAGGTATGGGGAGAGGATCCTGGATGGGCAGGGAGGAAGGAGACATGGCTAGCCTACAGGTTGAGGCAGATCTCAAACTGGGAGGTGAGAAAGGAAGGATTTATCAGAGAAGATGAGCAGAATCTGGCTTTCACTGTTGGTCATGCCTTTGACTCCCTTGCTATATGTATGGCCTTGGGCAAGTCCCTTCCCCACTGTGGGCTTCAGGTTTCCATCTGCATTCTAAATGGTCTTGCAAGTCTACTTTAGGGATCATCTTGATCTTTTCTAGTGTGCCTTCTGTTGCTACACACACACAGACACACACACACACACACACACACACACACACACTGAGAAAGGAGAAGATGGGTGAGCATTGCTGAGCAAAGCATAGCCCCCTCTCCCGTCTTCTCTTCATCCCCATACCTCCGTGATACCCCCAACCTGGCCACCACTTCCAGGCTCTGTGGGAAGGAAGGCTATTATCTGGAGGCCAAGTTCTCTCTTGTCATCGTCCACCCATGCATTGAGCATCCCTGTCAGCCTCAGGATACCACAGGATGGGATCCATTCAAGCCGGGAACTAGGAGAGGCTCAGGGGACCCCCACAGTGGTTGCTGGTTGCGCTGGAAAGCCCAGAACCACAGGCAGCTGGGAGAGGCTGCCCCCGCCAGGATGATGGAGTGGGTGTGACATAAATTTCTCAGGACAGGCAGCAAAAAAACATTTACAGCCCCTCCTTGCCGAGTCTGGTTCCAATCAGGCCCCTGGCCGGCCTGCTCCCTACACCCACCACACCGGGCTGGCTCTTCCAAAAGCCAAAGTCTTTTAGGGCTTTGTCTTTCTTCTTCCTCTCCCTACTGTTTAAGAAACATACACAAAGGCATACACACACACACACACACACACACACACACAGGGCCCTTGCCCTTGCTGGGTCTCTGTGTACCCACATGAGTGTATACATACACACTTATCCATACACACATGTGGCCCCCCCAGGGTTCTGTGTACCCACATACATATACAGACTAACAGATATACACACACCTCCCACGCTCATATGGGAGACTGGCCCTGGGTGGGCTGAGGAAGGCTGTAGCCTCAATTACTATCCATGGGCCACAGACGGCACCATTCCCTCCGGGTAGTCCCCAAAGGGTCTGGGCAGTGCCTTTGTTCAGGAACCACCCCCGGGTTGCTTCTCCCCAGCTCCTTTATCACAACCCCCAGCTTCCAGTTGACAGCCCACCAGGTCCATGGGAAGGAACAGGAATGCCCCCCTTGTGGCTGAGTTAGGCTCTAGCTGAGCCTCTAGTCCTCCAAGCTGAGGCTGACTGAGGGCGCCCAGACAGACACCGCAGCTCCACTTCCCCACAGCTCAGGGCCCCAGAGGCCTCAGGCAAACCCTACTCCAGCTCTGAGTCTGTCGCCTTCTTTCCCAGGCTTCTCTGATACTCCACCCTATTCTACCCTCAGCCCAGGCCACCAAATGCCTCACTCGGCCACCCAAGAAGTATCTGTTTCTCTTGATCTAAGCTGAACAAACTTTTCCTTTCATGGGCCTTCTTTGCCTACCTGAATGCTCAAGCCATTTGGTTTTTTCCAGAGAAACCAGAAGGGGCCCTTTTGTTTATTCAAAATGCATGGATTCAGTCATTTCACACCAGGCCCCAGAAGTCGACCCAGCCCCTGTCCACAGCCACAATCTCACACATGGGGTGGAAGGCCAATCACTGAAGGTCAGGAAGGAGGGGGGATATCACTCCTTGCACAACTTGGTGAGGATTTGGGGACTAGGGGAATTCATTGACCTTTTGCTCCTTTTTTTTTTCTAGAACAATCAAAATGGTGGCCCTTAAAGAACCTTAAAGGAGAAGTTGCTTTATACTGCAAAGTATCATTCTCCCTCTGTGTTTGAGAGTCATTGATCAAGCAGCTGTGAGACTATGGGCTTAGGGAACCCAGGTCTGGCTTCTGATCCCTTTCACAAGCTATGTGAACTTGGGTGATGAAGTTGGAACTATCAATGAGTTTCTTCTCTAAAGCAAACATGCCCAGTCTGATGCAGTGGTGCACACCTGCAACTCCAGTAACTTGGCAGACTGAGGCAGGACAAACACAAGTTCAAGACCAGCCTGGGCAGCTTCGGTGGGACCCTGTCTTAAAATAAAGTTTTAAGAAGGGATTGGGTTAGAGCACTCCTGGGTTCAATTCCTAGTACCAAAAAAAATAAATAAATCAATGTAAAACAAAATGAGCTGGGGATGTAGTTCAGTGGTAGAAGTTCTTGGACTTGATCTAAGGATCAAGTACAGAAAAGAAAAGAAAGAGGAAATGAAAGGAAAGGAAAGGAAAAGAAAAAAGAAAAATTTTTAACATGCCCAGACCATGATCCTAGTAAATAGTCAATAGGGACAGCCTAGAGAGTGGGGCAGGAGGAAGAGAACTAATATCTGGTACACCCAGGGTTTTTTATATTCATTAGTTTTTAACACTCCTTGCTCCTGTATGAAGTACTTACTGTTAGGATGCCTGATGTTATCCTATGCTGGGGACAGTTCTGAGAGTTTTGCATTGTGGGGGAAGAGGGTTGGTCAAGCTTCCCCAGCCGCCCCCTTTCCTTAGTCGGGGAGAAGCAGAACAGAGCAGCTGGCTGCCAAGGCCTGGCCACGGACTGACTGCAGTGTCACTTGGAAGACAACTTTATGAAGCGGAAAACCCAGCATCCGCCCTTAGGAGCAGAAGCAGAAAAGTTAGCTCTTGCCCAGATAACCCAGTGTCCTGAGCACACCTGGCAACAGGTATTTTTCAAGTTCCTTGGGCAGGGAAACCTCCAAGAAATGTTCCAGGGGACAGGTTTCAGCTGAGCATAAGTCAGAGTTCTGCAAAAATGGAACCAGGACTTTGGAAGGGAATGAGCTCCCCATCACTTTAGGTGTGTAGGCAGAGGTTGCCTCACCCAGAAGGCAAGCTAGGGAAGGAGTTCAATCTTCTAGTGCCAGGCATGGTGACTCATGCGTGGAAACCCAGCATCTCGGGAGGCTGAGACAGGAGGATCAAAAGTTCAAAGCCAGGGCTGGGGACATAGCTCAGTTGGTAGAGTGCCTGCCTCGCAAGCACAAGGCCCTGGGTTCGATCCCCAGCACCACAGGAAAAAAAAAAAAGTTCAAAGCCAGCCTCAGCAACTTAACAAGGCCCTGAGCAAGTTGGCGAGACTCTGCCTCAAAATAAAAATTGTCTCAAATTAAAAAAAGGGCTAGGGATGTGGCTCGGTGATTAAGCACCTCTGTATTCAATTCCTGGTACAAGAAAGGAAGGAAGGAAAGAAATTAGAAAAGAAAAGAAAAGGAAAAACAAAAAAACAAACAAAACCCTTCCCCTAGGACAGGGTTGCTTAGCCTTCCTGAAATGGCACAAGATCCTTGGTGTGCTATGCACTTTCTAGGAAACGGGCTCACGGCATTCTTTAAGTAGTTCCAGGGAGTGCAACCTCTAGACTTACCCAGGTAGGGCAAAGAAGTCTTTGAAAAAGGAATGTACTGGCTCCAAACTCTCAGCTTCCTAACCGGGCTGAGATAGGAATTTGAGGGATACAATAAAAAGATAGAATCTCAAATGAGAAGCTCCCAAGAGCCATTGGAATGCAAGAAATGCCTGTGAATCTTTGAAATGCAAAATAAGCATCGGTGAGCAGCCCCACTCCTGTTCTTACCCTGAACCCTTGGCCTACACCCTTGACCGGAGCCCTGGCCTGCGAAGAAAAGTAATTTAAGGGCAATATGCAAGTGCAGGGAAAACTGGCATGAGATTGTGTCATTCTGTTCTGACACCACCTTTAGTTCAGTCCCTAGTAACTCTCTCTGTAAATATTAACACCCCAGACCAATAGGTTGCTGACGCTCCCTCTGGAGATGGCCTGCATCCTCTCTTGAATGTGTCTCTGCTTTCCTAAATAAATCTGTCTGGGTCCCTGACTGGTGCATGCTGAAATTCTTTTCTGTCACATATGCCAAGGACTCCCTTGTCCTGAGTCAAGATCCCCCTTTCTGGGAACTCCTCCTGTGACAGACCCATACCTGTCACCATGTGATCCCCACGTAGAGTAGGTGCCCCTTGATTTTCAGGACCGTCTGATAAGATGGGCCACTATTATTGGTATTTTGCAGAGAAACTTTCCAAGGCACATAGAAGGAAAGCGCCTTGCTAGGGTCCTACAGTCTGTTAGAGGACGATCCAGTACTAGATCCCAGGCTTCCAATGATTGTTTTTCCTAGACTCCATTTTCTGTTCTTGCTCTTGGAGGCATAACTAACAGAGTTCCCTCAGGCGGGATCTGATGGTCCTGCTCTGGCCTGCAGAAGGCCTCACGGCACCCCCACACCTTCTTTTTCCTTTAGAGGCACAATCATGCTAAATTGCCCAGGCTAGCCTCGAACTTGTGATCCTCCTGCCTCAGTCTCCCAAGTAGCTGGAATTTCAGGCATGCATGGCTGTGCCCAGCTCCCATTGTATCTTTGTGGAACTCAGAGGGAGATAGATGCCCGAGGACATATGTCCTCTGCCCACCCGCCCTGCTGCTATATCCCTGAGATGTGGCTGATGAGTGAAGCCAGCCTGCTGCCAGCCTCTGCCATTTGCAGCCACGGATAGTGGAGATGTGCAGCCAGAAAGGAACTGGCAGTGTGTCTCCCATGTAAGGAGCAAGGCCAGTAGGTGGGGTGCTGGACCAGTAGCCAAGAGGTTCATTGAACAGGGGCAGGGCAGGCCCTGATCTGTCTGTGGCCAGATAGAATGGACCTGCATCTGCATGGGAACCCAGAGAAGACCACAAAGACTGGGCCCTGTCCACATGACAGGGAGTGCCAGAGTCAGAGCAGACTGCTCAGTAAATAAAGCTGTCTCCAGCTGGGCCAGGGAGATGCTGTGAGCTAGCAGTGCCCTTTGATTATTCTTAGCAACTTTTATCCTTGGGCAGTTTGGTTCTGCTTTAAAAACCCAAACATATTCCTAGTGGAGAAATTGGAAAATCATGATAAATACAAAGAAGTACATCACTCACTGTGTGACCTGGAGCAAATCACTTCACCACTTTGCACCTCAGTCTCCTCATCTGTACAATGGGGATAGTGTGGTATTTATTTTGTTGGGTGGTTGTAAGGAGTAAATATACAAAAATGTATGTATGGTGCTGAGAAAAGTGATTGGGTCATCATCATGCTGTACAAGTGTTAGCACCTAGAGTCAGATGGTGTTAGCAACTGGTTGATTTCCTTCTAGCTTTTGTATTTGAATAGTTCCAGTTTGTCCAAAAAATTAAAGAAAAAAAGTACCAATCAGGCCTGGGCATGGTGTCACACACCTGTAATCCCAGTTACTCTGGGAGACGGGGACAGAATGCGACTATACATTCAAGACCAGCCTGGGCAATTTGGCAAGACCCTGTCTCAAAATAAAATTTTATAGAGGGCTAGAGGGTATAGTTTAGTGGTGGAGTTCTTGCCATGCATTGCCAGGCCCTGGGTTCCATCCTCAGTACTATAACAAAAACTATATGGAACCTGGGTTCCATCTCTACCTCTATAAAAAAAATAGGGATCATGCTGTATATGACTATTTTCACATAATATTATAGCATGAGCATTTTCCACATCATTCTACATCTTTCAAAACATGCTTACAAGTTGTACATAAGTTTATTTATTCAGTTTTACAATGTTGAACATTTAATTTATTACTTTTTTATGAATGGCTTTTATGTATGCGTTAATCCAGATTTGCAAAATTACTTGACTGTGGATTCCTGGAACGATAATTATTGCATCAGAGTGTATACCTATTTTAAAGCTCTTGCTACTGCTCGCTGAAGAGGTGATGCCAATTTACACTTCCACCAGCAGTGTGTGAGATGGCTTCTCTCTTTGTAACCTTGCCTATTATGTTTTGCTAAATTGACAGACAAAAATTTCCATTGTCCATATTTCAATTGGCTGGAGTTAGGAATGGGATGGAACACCAGGACAGGGGCTATTCAAAGTGCATTTAGCCCTGTAGGTTAGAGAGTGGCCTGGATATACTTCCCACCTGGGTAAGGAGCAAGGACAAGAAGAAAAGGTAAGGTCGTGTGGGGTCACCCTAAGAAGCCAAGGAAAAACCCTCTCAGGAATGAGGCCCAGCAGGATGTGACTGCCAATCCTTTGAGTGGGCCAGAAGGCCTCCCCAAATATGTGCGGAGTCTCCCCGCCTGGCCAGACAGGAATAATTATAATGTAAATTGGGCTTTGGAAATGCAAATGTAAATACCAAGCTGGCTGGATTGACATGGCTTCTGAACACCAGAGGCCTGGGTGTATGGCTCTCCCGGGAACCTGGCTGAAAAGGAATCCCAGGAACCTTCAGAGAAACAGAAGATGGGGCATCCATATTGCTCTGAAAGTAGAGGGCAAGCCGTGGAACCAGGAGTGCCACTGGAAAAGAATGTGGCACTGGAAAGCTGGAAGGCGATGGTGCTTGAGCATGGGTGGCTCCTTACTTGGGCAGGGCACTGTGATAGGCCTCCCAGAACTGTGCAGGAGCAAACTGAGGGCTGCGCTTGGTTGTGCAAACTCCCAGTATGGGCAATCAGAAGGCCAAAGAGTGGGCCTGCGGGTGGCAGGGGTGGGTATGTGAATCTGCAAGCATAGTGCCATCAAGATGCAGATTAGACAGGGTGCAATGGTGCACACCTGTAACCACAGCAGCTCAGGAGGCTAAGGCAGGAGGATCCCCAGTTCAAAGCCAGCCTCAGCAATTTAGCTATGCCTCAAGCAACTCAATGAGACCCTGTCTCAAAATAAAAAGGGGGATGTGGCCCAGTGGTTGAACACCCCTGGGTTCAATTTCTGGTACCAGATTAGATTAGGGCTGGGGATGCAGCTCAGTGGGAGAACCCTTACTTAGCATGTGTGAGGCTCTGGGTTCCACCAGGAGAAAAGCAAAAATTGCAGATTAATGTTATGGCTAGACTATACTTCTGTCTATTGAGCACCAACTTTTTGCCAGGCCCCGAGTAACATAGTAAGAGCACTTACTTTACATGCGGGAAACTGGAGCACAGAATAGACAGGGAGTGTGTCCAAATTATACAGAGAGTAACTGCTGGAGCCAGGAACTGACTCCAGGGCTCTTGTTTCTAGGTCCCTCTTATTAATTTCCTTGGGTAGAGTTGGTGGTAAATTCTTCTCACTCTTGAGTATAAGAGCTGTGCTAGGTAAGGTCCCTGAAAAGACGTCATCTGGAGATGTGTGAGCAATTGTTTGTATGAAAACCTAGAGGCAAAAAACTAGAAAATAATGAGTTTTAGATAGCAGCAAGAAGGACTTAGGATGGCAATAGGAAGAACTTCCTCAGAGTAAGGTTCTTTAGGTTAGCTGGATAACCAAAGAAAGGTCAGAGTGCCTCTCCCTGGTATTCTCAGAAGTTGCCCTTCTCCTCTTCCAACATCCCATCACCCCATAGGCAGTTCCTCCTACCACTAGTAGGATCTGAAACACAAAGTCACCTGTGGCCACCAGAATAATTGGGATCCAGCTCAAGCCAGGGTTGGTCAGAACATTTTCCACCCACACCTGTCTCCAGTCTGCTTTCTGAGCTCTCTTCTTGACCCAATGTCTTTCCCACCAAGGCAGAGAGTGGGTCAGGGAAGCATCACAGAGAGTTAGACAGGCAGAGTGAGAAAGGCAGAGGAGTGCCTTGGAGCAAGAATGGATTTGTGTCACAGACCAAAAAAAAATGGAAGATGATACTTTGAACTGTCCCACCAGTTTGTGCTGTGTGGATGCAGATGAGATTGTATATTTGGCTAATAACTGTAGCTGGACTGCTTTTTCCCTGCCAAGCCCAGTGCTGGACCTCTGAAGGACACAGAGATGAGCAGGAGATCCAGGCCCTGGTCCCAAAGCATTTCCAATCCAGCAGTCCAGGGGGAGCTCTTGTGTGGAACTGCACTTCTAGCACATGAGGTGGCCCAGAGCAGAGGCTCCGCAGTCCTGGAGCCTCATGCATTTGCAATGTTTATGGTCCATGGAACACTTTCCATGCATCATGTCATGTCGTATTCACAACAGCCCCAACAGCCCCAGACAGTAGTCCAGACCTGTCATGTTGCAGATGGGGAAAATGGAGGCCCCCCCAGAGATTAAATGCCTTGTCCAAGGTTGTACAGTTGGTGAATGGCAGGCTGTAGGTCCTTCAGGACTCATGGGACCTCTTTCCACTGAGGCCTTTCAATACTTCATACCCTCTCTCAGTCCACCACACTCTCTCTAGGTACAGCAGTGGCCCCTTCAGCTCTAGCTGTGTCAAAGGGACCCTAGGACTCCTGACCAGCCACCTGACACATCCCTGGTTCTATTTGTTTTTATATTGGAAATAGAACCCAGGGATTTGGCACTGTGCTACATTCCCAGCCCATTATTATTATTATTATTATTATTATTATTATTATTATTATTACTATTATTATTATTTTGTGGTGCTGGGAATTGAACCCAGGGCCCTGTGCTTATGAGGCAAGAATTCTACTAACTGAGCTATATCCCCAGCCCCTCCCAGCCCTTTTTATATTTTACTTTGAGACAGAGTCTTGCTAGTTGCCTAGGCTGACCTCAAACTTGAGATCTTCCTGCCTCAACTTCCCGAGTTGCTGGGATTACATGTGTCTGCCACTGTGTTAGACCTACCTCCATTTAAAAAACTAATCAAATACCACAAGAGCTGTGGGACAAAATGCCCCTAATGTCAGCAAGTTTGAAGGAAGAACCAGTACCCTCAAAATACCCTGTTTGTGGGGGATGGGCACAGGGGATTGAACCCAGTGGTGTTTAACCACTGGTCTACATCCCTAGCCCTTTTTAAAAGTTTTTTTAAAAATTTTGAGACAGGGTCTCACTAAGTTGCTGAAGCTGGCCTTGAGTTTGCAATCCTCTTGTCTCAGTCTCCTGAGTCGAGGGGATTACAGGTGCATATCACCACGCCCAGCTAAAACACCCTTTCTCATGAGTCCTATTTGAATACATCTGGCAGTGACACATATGTGATGAAATGTCTTAAGCTTTCTGTGGTGGGATATTCTGGGTGTATCTTTAAAAATCCCTGTATTGCGAAAATGTCGGAAGAGGGGATTATCTGGGTCCCTAGAGAGCGTTCCAGGCCTGTGGACAAGAGACTCTGGAGTTAATCTGAGCTATTTGGTGTGAATGAGGAGGGTTGATTTTCAGGCATTGGATTTGGGGCCTGTCAACTATTAATATGTAAATGAAAGAGATACCAGCAGAGGCTCAAGTCTGAATAGAGGACCCTTTCCCATCCTCTTTGCTCAGGGAGAGGAAGAGCAGCTGCACCCCCAGATCTTTGGCCTGGAGGAGGTTGCTTTCAGTGTCTGAATACAGAGAAGAGGAATGAGGGAAAGAAGTAAGGATGACAAGGTCTGAGCAGGATGTTTTCACATATGGGATCTCCTTTATTCCTTGCAACCATTCTGTAGGGTGAAAGTCATTCCCATTTTATAGATGAGGAGACCGAAGCTCAGTAGTATATGGGAGCTGATCCAAAGTCCCAAAGTAGGTCTCAATGGAGCAAGGATTGATGCAGCCACATCAATGATTATAGCAGCTCAATTCAGAATAGCTAAGCTATGGAGCCAATTTGGGTGCATACAACAGATGAATGGATAAAGAAAATGTGGTGTATGTACACAATGGAATAAAGAATGACTTCATGACATTTGCCAGCAAATGGATGAATCTGGACACTATCATGCTAAGTGAAACAAGACAATCCCCTCAAAATCAAATGCTGATTGTTCTATCTGATATGTGGATGCTAACACACAGTAAGGGAGGAGGGAAGAATAGAAGTTCAGTGGATAATACAAAGGGGAATGAAGGGAAGGGGAGATGGGAATAGGAAAGACAGTTAAATGAATCAGACACAGCTTTCTTATGTTCATATATGAATACACCACAGAGTATCTCACCATTCTGTACATCCACAAGACTGGAATCCTAATTAGAATAAGTTATACTCCATGTATGCATAGTATGTCAAAATACACTCTATTGTCATGTATATCAAAAGGAACAAATAAATAATCAGATCTCAATGGAGTACAAATGTGACCCAGTGGAGGTTTTCTTGGTTTTTGTCTTCCTGAAAGATTTCATTTTGAGAGACACAGGAAAGCAAGGTGAAATTTGAAAGCAAGGTTTATTAGGTGAAATGGAAATAATGCTCCAAGGTACGTGAAGGGAACAGTCTCCATGAGAGGAAAGGGCCCGGAGTCTCCCCTGTGGAGAGTTTTTCTATTTGGAGTGGAAATCTCCCTTCACATGTTTTGTGTATTTTGGGTGGTTACTGAAGTTTTCCGTCATAGTGTGCCTGTGCAGATTTCGCCATGTTGGAAATTGTCCTGCATAGACTGTATCCATTTTTTCCAGACTGTCATGGATTTATCTGACTGAATGAAGGTGGTCCACAGGTGGTGCAGTGGCCAATTGTGTGTGGTCCAGGGGCAAAACCTGAATTTCCTCTCTCGACCTCCCTTTCTTATGCCTACCTAAACTTTCTACTCTCACATTAAGGCCATGATCCTCCCTCTTTTTCTTGCAACTGTGAGAGACCTGGGATATTGGGATTGATCCTGAGGTCACTGGCAACAACAGGGACAACCAAGGGCAGGCCAGGCCAGGTGCCCACCTCTGGTGCTTCCTTACAAGCTTTTCCTCAGTTGTTTGTCCCTCCTTTTGTGGAGAAAAACTCAGAGGAAATGCCCCCGCCCCCAGGCATTTGCTGGAGATTGAGGATTTATGTCCAGTAGGGGCCAAAAACAGGGCCAGTGACCTCAGGTCAGAGGAAAGCCCCTCCTAGAGCCAGTCTGCCCGCCAAGGCACCCTCTCAGGGCTTCCCTGGAGCCCTTACTAAGCGTCCTCTGCTGGGGGTTTTCCAGAGGGCCAGGGAAATTCCAGGAGTCAAGGATGTCCATGTTTCTCACTCACTCACACAATCACAGCATCTCACACATGCATCAGTTGTTCCCACTCAGTTACAGTTTCTCATTTGAGTCTGGGTGTGTAAGCAGGTCTGTGCACACACACACACATAAACACACATTGTAGGTGATCGGCTTTTCCAGCAGCCATTCACCAGAGCTCATAGACTCTCATCCTGTTTACACTTCAGCAAGTCACAGCTCACACTGCCCTGAGTCTGTGCAGGGGTCACAGCAATGCTGAGAGCAGTAGGGGACAATTGTGGGACTAGAGCTGCCACCCCTCCTCCTTTTCTTCCCCCTTCTTCCTCCTTCCAGAAAGTTCCTCCCTCTTCCAAAAGACCACCCATGCTTAGCAACCCCTCACCTCAAAACATATATATCATCATCCCAAGTTTCACTGTCACAAAAAAATAAAGCTGAGAACTGAGTCTTCTGGGGTGTGGGAGGCCACAGACTTCAAGTGGCCAGGAGGAACCCCTCAGTTGGCAGGTGGGTTCCAGAGAAAGGATGGGAAGAAGTATTTTAGCAGCAGTAGGAGAGGCCAGAAAGCTCAGTTGGGTACTGTGGGCCCAGGTAAGTGGTCTATTTCAAGAAGATTTCATTAGGGAATCATAGCTAGAGGTGTACAATATAGTGGTTGAGAACAGACTGGAGTCAGCCTGCTATGCAACATGGAACAGTTATTTCATCTGTCTGGGTCTCACTTTCCTCATCTGTAAATTTGGAATAATAAGAGTAATCTATGTTATAGAGTGGTTTGGAGGTCAAATGAATGAGTACATGAGAATGCTATACAGGGCCTGGCATTGTTGGAAGCATCATATAATGGCATGCTTTAATTTTAAGGATCAGACATCAGCAACTATCTATGACCCCCAGAATCCCACCACCACACTCATGTCCTCTGGCCCCTACAGATGTTAAATCAACCAATAGATTAAGTCAGTGCTGAGAATGACCCTATGGCATAAGTGACCTCGGTCACCACTCATCCTCAACCTACTGGTAAGTCCTTCCCTAAGAACTCTATTTCTGATCCCAACCTCTAGCCCAGGGCAAGGCCTTTGTGCATATTTCTCCCCAAATTGGCATTTGGTGATGCCATGTTCAGAAGTTGAAGTCAGTCATGTTGGGAGTATTTATACCCTAGTAATCGGCAAACTCTACAAATCAGGGCTTTTTATTCTCCCAGTGAACTAGTTACCAAACATTTACCAGCACATCACTGCTTATATCAACCAATTCATATCTCCATATGACACGCGGGGGCTCTTCCTTAGATAACCATTGCTTCTTCAAAACACAAGATCCACCTGTCCTGACTTCCTGCAGTAGCATTGCCCCATCTCATTTATATCCTTTCGTAACCTCAGGGCCCACTGTTGGCTTGGTCCCTGCCCTTTGACACCAAACTTTGCCCACTAGGAAGTGCCCCATCACTGCTAACCAGGCCTACTCCCTAGCTGCAATCCTAAATGAGTTTGGAGTCTCATACCAGACCCTGTCCCTTCCTCTTCTCTGCCTGTACAGTGTTGCCCCAAGGAGCCATCAACCTTGTATCCAAGTCCTGAGCAAACCATGATGAGGCAGATGCTGTAGGGGCCAAAAAGAGGGCCAGTGACTTCGGGTCAGAGGAAAGCCCCTCCTAGAGAGAAGAGTAGAGTCTAAGATTTAGCAAGTCCTGTTATTTGATGTACTCGGGGTAGGAGGTAGGGAGGGGAAGCACAATCCAGGGCAATGGTCACCTTCTTTCACCAGCTGAGTGGACCAGTTTATTCATTCGTTAGAATAACAGCTAAATGAGGGCAAGAGTTGACGTCTGGTAGGGGTTTGGCTGTGTTCCCAGTGCTTGGAGCATACTAAATGTTCAATAAATCCATGTGGGATGAATGAATGAATGAATGAATGAACAAAATTGCTCATTCCACCCATGCTCTCCCAAGCCTTTGTTCTACACCAGGCCATTTTGGATCCTGGTGATACATAGAACAAGATATGGACTCCATCCTCAAGGAGTCTGTGGTCCCATGGGCCAAGAAATTGGATGTTATGGAAGCATGGGAGCCACTACAAGATGGCTTATGAACCCTGGTGCTGTTGGGAGCAGGGTACAAAGGTTCACAGCTTCTAAGCTAAGATGGGGTGCTATGCAGGCCAGAGAAGCCATGACATTTGTCTGCACTTGCTCAGTAGACTTGCACTTGCAAGCAGGCTGCAGACTGAGGTGGCTGCCCAAGGTCCCTTGGCTAGAACACAGCCTCACTCCCTCACTGGGTCCCGCCCACCCAAGGAAGCTGAGCCCTTGGCCAAGAGAGAGGATTCAGGCAGGGAATCCCAGCCCCTCCCTGCCCCAGACTGGGCCCAGAAGGGCCTGGCATGCTTCTAATATCAAGCAGCAAATTCAATCAGGCAGATGAGAATTCCTATTATTTTAATATATTTAGAAGAGAGTTTAAGGTGGATTTTGTTCCACGCTGTATATTTTTACAACATGAGGTCAGGCCACTTTGATAAATGCTGTAATGGAAGCAAGAGGGGGCCTTGGGAAAGGGGGAGGAAGAGAAAGAGGAGAAACAGAGGGTGGGGGAGAGAGACAGAGACAGAGAGAGAGTTGGAGAGATAGAGAGAGGCAGAGACAGTGGGAGGGAAAAGAGAGAGGGACAAAGAGGGGTGGAGAGAGAGAGAGAGAGAAAGAGGGAGAGAGAGAGACTGCGCCTATGGATCTGTCTTTTGCACATATGTCTACAACTCCATGTGTGTTTCTGTGTCTGTTTGTTGTTTGAGTAGACAAATCCATTTGGGGATAAATAGGATGATTTTTCCACCTGCAGGAAGCAAGGCAGCCAAAGGCTGATTGGAGCTGTTTTACTCTGCTGCTCTCAGAAGGCCTTGGGCTGGGACTCAGGTTGCTCCTGAGGCCAGGCCCTGGGCTCTGCTTAGAAATTGAGATGCGGGCAGGCTGCCAGAAAGGCAGGGGCAGTCCAGAGAACCTTAAAGGCTCTCCTCTAAAGTGATCCTCTGCAGGAGACGGGCCTTGGGTCCCAGAGGCCCTGTTGCCCAGATGACTGTACCATGCAGCTCCCTTGTTCACCTTCTCTGGAACACCCCAACCCTGATCTCAGAAGCAGAAATACATGGCTCTAAGGGCCCAAGACCAATGCCATGGTCACCCACTGAGATTTTTTTGAGACCAGAATGCCTGAGCTTGCAGGGGAGGGTTTTGCTAGCCAGGCTGGGGGAAAAAGTCCTCTAGTCTGGAGGCTGGCGAATGGATAAAGTGACTTTTGGAGAACTTCAAAGGCATAGGAATATTTGACTAAAAGCTTAGGATAAGAGAATGGGGGGGGGGGGCGGACACAGTTTCAGGAGAAATTTCCCTGGTTCAGAGTCCCAGGAAAGAACCTTAATTCCTTGAAATTGGTGCCAACAGTCCCCTGGCCTACTCTAGACCTGATAGGTGACCTGTGTTGTCACTGAATCCATCCTCCTGCTTCTGGGAAGGTGCACACCTTTAAAAAAAAAACAGCACAATGTTCACCGGCCCATTAAGGCATTTACCAGGATCCAGGTGTTGTCTCCTGCAACTGGGCCACCATAGGGTTCTTGAAAAGGGACCAGCTTTTTTCCTTTCCTCTAGGAAAGAGCACCACCTCTGTCTCCCTCCAGGGCCCCAGTGGTGCAGCCAGTTCACAAGAAGGACAGGTCTGCCCTAATGATTTCTTCCGCCCAGCCTGATGGTCTTTTTTTTTTTTTTTTTTCTTTTTCTTTCTTTTTTTCCTTTTTGGAGGAAGGCCAGAAAATGACCACATAAAGAACTAGCGGACTAGTGAGAACGAGAGAAAGAGGAGAAAGACAAAGGCCACATTGTTACCTCTTTCAAAAAAAAAAAATCTGACACTTCTTCAAAGCAAGATGACGGGCTGGGCTTGTGGTTGCCTCTATGTATGAGTATAACCTTGGGCTAGGGTTGACAATGTGGAAACAAAGTGTCAGTGTTGGAAGGGGTTCTGTCTTTGCTCCTACTGTTCAACCAGGGATGACAAGCTGTTCTGTGGCTTGTTCCTTCCCTGTGCTCCCCAACCTGCCATCATCCTGGATCTGGCCTAACGACTACCTCTCTCAGGGATGCCAGGCCAGACAATGGTTGGGGGTGGTGTTCTAGGCCCCTAGGAAAGCTTCCAATGAAGCATTTGAGGATCAGAAGATACTCAGCCTTATCAATTTCTATATGTTATAGCATCGACAAGTTTCCATTGAGTGCCTATTGTATGCATTGGGTTTTTAGAAAGGGGACTTTGTCATAGGGGGAAGAAAATGCTTTAGAACTAGGAAATCTAAGGGAAATATCTCTAGGCAGAGAAAGGACCCATGTGGTTAGCTGAGATCTGGAGCCAAATCCAGGGCAAAACAAGGACCACAGGCTTGTGGTGTACAGCAGAGTAGCTTGCTGGCTACAGCAGAGTGGTTGTGGCCTAAATCATAGAGTTTCATCTAGTAGCCAACAAAATGGGCCAGAGTGTCCCCCTGGGAAGCAGAGGAAGCTGGGATACTCCTTAGCCTGGCCTACTGGTGAGGCAGATAGGAATTTTCCACTCACCTTCCACTAATGTGGCATGGGTAGCAGAAATGATATCTAGGATGCCAGGTCAGTGGGTGGCCTGCGCAGTTTGGCCCAGGCCAAGACCTTGGGATCCTGCCTAAGAATGGCTAGAGGCATTCCAGCTTCTGACACCAGCAACTTAGGTGATCACTTTTCAGAGAGTGTACAGCATGCATGCATTAAAGGGTTAGCATGTGTCATGTGTGTACCAATTTCCTATCTATGCACCAAAGGGGGTTAGGGCAGCTAACCTTTCTCTGCAGCCTCCATGGTCTGTCAAAGTCAAAGAGAATGTACAGGTGCCACCATCTACTCATCCAGCCCATGGCCAAGCTTATGTCTTTGTAGAAATATATTTTTTTTGGTACTGGGGGCTGAACCCAGGGGTGCTTAACCACTGAGTCACATCCCCAGCCCTTTCCATGTTTTATTGAAAGGCAGAGTCTTGCTATGTTACTGAGGCTGGCTTTCAACTCCCAATCCTCCTGCCTGAGCCTCCTGAGTCACTGGGATTATAGGAGTGAGCCACCATGCCTAGTTCTTCCCAGAAATTTTTGCTCTAAAGATGGTCACCAAAGAATAGGTGTCCTAGTAGATCTCTCCCACCTTACTGGCCTCTGAAAAAGCCAGAGATTTTCTGTCTGGATCTCCAGGTTAAATTCTGGACTTTAGACCAGAATGTCCTCCCTGGAGACCTACCCTCCCATGGTTCATTATGGTGACATCCTGAGACAAGTATCACTCTTCGCAAGGCTCCTGATAATCGTGCCCTCCCCAACCTTCTACTTCTCTGCTGTCTCCTCTCTTCTCCAGCTAATAGCCATTTCCAGCCTCCCTTCCACCCACAGCCAGGAACCCTGCCACCTTCCAGTTTGGCATCTAGTTTCTCTAAGTGGGATCCACCACTTTCTTTCTGCCTCTTCAGAATTATCTCTTGGCCTTCAATCTTGCTCCACGTTTGCCAAATTCAGTTCCTCCAAAGATCGCCAAAGTCTAATTGCTCTGGCAATGACAGCTACTGCAGTCAGTGCTCAGTCCTCTCTGTCTCCAGAAAATGAAGGAAGGAAAGACTTTTCTCCAGGTGGTGACAGATTAATCCCAAGATTTCTTCATCTCTCTTGTTATGTCCTCTCTTTGGAAGGCTGAGCTTTGTGCTACCTAAGCCCTGACCCAGGAGTTAAAGGCTCAGCTCTGTCACTACCTTGCTCTGTAGCTTTGAACAGCTGCTCCTTGTCTTTGAATTGTGTGCTTACCCAGAGGTCACATGTTGGGACTAGATGCAAGCATTTGCCAGGGCCCTTCCAGCTCTGAGACCATTTCAGTATGTGCATGCATAGAGGGTGTGCTGGCCCTTGCCATGGCCCTAAACTTGACTCTCACTGATGGTGGTACATCCTTATGACTCTGCCTGGCTTGATTCCTGGGGAAAGTCCCCACCAGAGGCCTCAGGCCTAAAGAAGGCAGTGCCCAGCTGCTTCCACACCTCACTCCCAGTCCATGTTCCTCCAGTGCATCCCTTCCTTGCTGTGATCTCCAGCCAGCCCCCACTCCTTGCTATGAACCCCTCCCTTTATCTGGCCCCATCTCTCTTCCCTAGTCCCTCACCCCACGTTATGATTTGGATGTGAAGTATCCCCAAAAATCTCACCTGTGAGACAATGTAAGAAGGTTCAGAGGAAAAATGATTGGGTTGTGAGAGTCTTAACACAATCAGTGATTGAACTCCTGATGGGATTAACTGAGTGGTAACAAGAGGAGGTGGGAATTGGAGCATGGTTTTGGGATACATATTTATATCTGGCAAGGGAGACCTCTTTCTCTGCTTTCTGATCATCATGTGAGCTGCTTCCCTCTGCCACACTCTTTTGCCATGATGGAGGTGGCTGTCTATGGACTGAGACCTCGGAAACCGTGAGCCCCCAAATAAACTTTTTCTCCCTACAGTTGTTCTGGTTGGGTCCTTCAGTCACAGCAGTGAAAAACTGACTAAAACACCCCACCTTCACCCCTTTTTAGATGCTGGGACCTGTTTAGGGATGGATGGACTCTTTTTCTCCTCCCCACGTCCATTGCTTTCTGGTGTTTCACCAGCCGGGAATTCCTTGGAAATAGAACCTGGAAATCTTCCCATCTTTGGGAAGCACTGATCCCAGCCCAGTCATCCCAGCTGTCAAGCCCTGGCCTATAGCAGGTGTGTGTCGGTGTCCTGGCTCTGGAGATTTATAACCTGTGGCAAGAGGGAGGTGCTGTCTTTGGAAGCATTTCTTCTGCCCTCAAATAAAAGCCTGTGGCCAGGACCCCCAGGGGAGCAAACAAGCAGGGAGAAAGTCACTGACCTCGAGGGCCCCACTCCCACTGCCATCCACCCTGTTTCTCCCCCTGACCAGCCTGCTTGCTCCTTTTCTGCAGAGGGACTGTCCCTGGCTCTTTTAACCTCTCTTCCCCTCTCTGGGTCCCGCCCTTTGTGTCATCCAAATGTCTCTCATGTCTGTCCCTTCCTGCCCATTGCCACCAACTCCCCTCAGTCTCTGATCCTGAGCAGCCTGTCTCCCGCAGTATCACCACAGCTACCTTCCTGAAAGGCAAATCAGATTACATTACTCCCCTGCTCAACAGCCCTTTATGGGCGCCCTGTGGCCTACCAAATCAAGTCCTAACTAATTAACTTGTTATTCAAGGCCTCCAGCTTCCTTTCCAGAATCATCTCCCACCATTGAAATGCAGGAATCCATCACTTAGGGCATACAGGGCTCCCCTTGTTCTCCAAAATGGGAGCCTTTCTGAATGGCCCACAGGTTCCTCAGCTTCTCCATGTCCACTCCACACAACTTGTTCCCCGTCCACAGTGTTCCAGTGCCAGCATTACTGTCACCCTTCCTCTCTGAGTGCCTCACTCTTCCTCACACCTGGCATCCATTTGGGGACCACATCCTATCAATCTGTCATCTGTGCCACCTCCTGACACCATACCATCCCCACTGCCACCATCCCAGAACAGAACCAGCTCATCACTTTCCTGCCTTACAATTCCAGGGGCCTCTGCCTTCCCAGCCTTGACTTGCAAGGCTGTCATTTAAGTCCTTATCACTCTGAGCTCCCTATGATCTTAGAACCTGACATACAATGTCCTATTCCCTGGTGATTCCTTTTCCTCTTGACTTTACCTGGAATGTTCTCTCCCAGCTCTCTGCCTGTTGAAGTTCCCTGCAAGGCCCATCACAAGGACTGCTTCTTCCAGCAAGCCTTCACTGAGCACTCTGTTGGCAATAATTGGTCTTTCTTCCAAAAGTTCTGCCAGCTTTCCTGGCCAGGTGTTTTTGTGTGTTTGCTTGTTTGTTCTGTTTTATTTTTGTAATACTGAGGGTTGAACTCAGGGGTGCTACATTGACCTATATCCTCAGATCCCTTTATTTTCTTTTGATCCAGGGTCTCACTAATTTGCTGATGCTGGCCTCAAACTTGAAATGCTCCTGCCTCCACCTCCTGAGTAACTAAGACTTCAGGGATATGCCACAGTACTCAGCTCCAGCCAGGTTTAATGCAGTGGTTCAGAGCATAGGCTCTGGAGTCAGCTCCCTGGGTACAGAATCCCAACTGTAACATTGCCCAGTTCCTAGGGAAATTTACAGAATTCTTTTGAGCTTCAGTTTCCTTGCCTGTAAAATGAAGATAACTATAGTTCTTGCTCCACAGGGCCCTTGTGAGAATGAGAAGATCACTTTGTGTACTTAGGATAGTGCCTGCCATGGGGAAAGTATCATATTGGTCTTATCAGTGCTGTTATTACTAATATGACCTCCTTTATGGATTTGTTTTCTGTTGCTATAACAGAACACTTGAGACTGGGTAATTTGTATAGAAGAAAGGTTTATTTTGGCTTCTGGTTTTGGAGGCTGGGAAGTGTAAAAGCAAGGTACCCATGAGAGTCTTGTGCTGTTTCAACTCATGGCAGAAAGTGAAAGGGCAAGCAAGCACCTGACAGAGAGGGAGAATACAAGGGGCAGTCTTGCTTTATAACAACCACTCTCGTGGCAACTAATTCAGTCCTCTGAGAGTGAGAACTCACTCACTCCCATGAGACAGTATTTTTCATGACAGCTCTGTCCCCTTGACCCAAACACCTCCCTCTAGGCTTCCCTCCCAATACTGCCACAATGGAGCCAACACATGAATCCTGGGGGACACACTGAAACCATAGCAATTGGTCTGACAAATCCTCATGGGCGGGAACCATGTCAGACCCCTTTCGTCACCCACACCAGAGATGTTCAGACAGCTTTAGGCTGATTGAGCCTAAAGCTACCCGCCCCCTGACACCTAGAGAACCCAGAAGGGAGGCGGGAGGCTGAGAAAGAGAAAATATCCTCCCCTCCTTGATATCTATCAGGCCTAGGGAGCAAGCCAGCTTGTTGCCACCCCCATGCCTCCTGCCTGTCCTCTGAGCCCACTGTGCAGCTGAACGTCCCCAGGCATGGGAGTGATGGAGACAAATTGGAGGGAATTCAGAGGAGCGAAGTCCCTGTGCCCTTGGGAAGGGCAGGCCCAGCTGAGGAGGGAGATGAAAGCAGTTCCATGTGTGTGGCTTGGCTGAAGGACAGCACTGGGTGTGGTGGGGGACATGATAACTGGAGACAGGGATTCCAGCAGTGCAAACAAGCCGAAGAGGGGGAAGACTTGGAGCTCCATGGTCAGGTAGCTCTGCTCAGGCAATTGGGCTCTGGAGATGCACGCCTGGAGCTCCCTGGAGACCCAAGCAGGGCTGCAGATCCCCTCCTCTCCCTGGCCTGACCAAGCACTCTCTACATGGCTTCCCAGCAGTGCTGACAGTGTTGTGTAGGGCTGGCCTCAAAGGTAAAGGCAACCAGGCCGGTCTCTACCCGCATCGACCCATAGCTGTCTGAGGCTTGGTCTGGGGTGGTCCCGGCTGAGAGTCTAAGGTCCATCAGTTTGCACAGCCTATCCTGGGAGTGCGGTGCATTACCTGCAAGTCCATGACAGGGTTTGTGGGTTCGAGCTCTGCACCTCCCTCCAGCTTCAAGCCATTGTTTTCAGACTATGGACCTCTGCCCTCTCCTCTTGGGTACTAAGGGGCAACTCAGGGGCATGGAGAGGCCGGGAGGAAATATTGGAAATGGCCTCTCCATCCTCCCCTCAGATCCGGGCTTCGTTGTCCTTGGGCCAAGATAAATAAAGCAAGTGAGGGAGAGGCCTCTGCATGCTCAGAACTGATGTTTGAAGCAGCCCCTGTTGGCTGTGGGGGTGGCGGGCTGAACATTAGTCTACCCAAGGCTGCTGTGGGTGCTTTGCAACCCTCCTCCCAGAGGAACGTGGTAGGGAGGGAGGCTGGGCCAGGTGCCCAGGAATCAGTGGCATGAGGAAAAAGGTTGAATCCCTCCTCTGTGTCACCTTTCTTGGGTGCTGAGTTTATGGGAGCTCTGGAGGGTCAGCTAGGGAACCTAGGAAGACAGAAGAGTCTGGAGATGAGGGGAGTGGTAGGAGGTTCTCCGCATCTACATCCTCCAGATCCTCAAGTTTCCCATCTTTGGCCTTCTAGGGTCCTGGGTCCACTTCCTGAGGTCAGAGACTCTGAGGGCCCCCAGAGTAGGGAACCTAGAATACCAAAAGTCCAGAACTTCCCAAACTGAGGGTTACCTGGGGGCTTCTGCTGGGTACCTTCCACTGTGACCCCTGTGCCCTTGAGGTCATGGCTTAGCAGAAAGAGCAGATGTCAGGAGGGAGACAGACTCAGTGCAAATCCAGGCTGTGAGTGGTATGATTGTCTAGGCCTGGACGAGACCCTTCCCTTATCTAAGCCTTGCTTTCCCATCTTCAAATAGAGAGCAAAATGTTTGCCTTTTAAGATTATCCATGGGACTCAATGAGATGATGATGTGCAAGGACCTGGCACACAGTAGGTGAGCTTTTATTCTTCCCATGCACAGCAAGAGGAGGGCCCCATGTGGGCACGAGTAGGCATGACAGTACAGCTTTCACAGGGAGGACCTCCTGGCCTGCTGTTACTCCTGGCTTGACTCCAGAACCCCAAGGGCTTCCCTCATAGTCACTGTGGAGGTATCAAGGGCCTTGCCATCTGGACCAGGTGGAGGTGACTTTCTGGTTCTTCCCGAGAAAACCTCCAGCCTCTGGGCTATCCCTTAACTCCCAGCCATCTCTGTCCAGGCAGGCCTCTCTGCCAGCTCTGACTGAATATCAGCCTTGCCCTTGGAGTTCTGTATTTTCTATATTTTAAGGAATTTTTGTTTTGCTTTTTGGATTATCCCATGACCTCCACCCCAATCAAGGCCAAGAGTGTACTTCTGGGCCTACTCTGTCACTTGCTTCATTTAGGAAGTCACTGGAGTAAGGAGTTGCTTACAAAGTTCCACACTGCCATGTCAAAGAAAAGAGGGTGAAGGCCAGGTGACCACAGTGTAGGTCCAACTCCTCAATTCACTCCTTGTGTACTCTTTGCAAGTCCTCTTTTCACCTCTATTTTCCCATCTATAAATGGGCTTTCCAATTCTTGCACCCCAGGGCTATTGGGAAGTGCACTGGGATCCTAGACAGAATGTTTCAGCTTGAGGACCTGAAATTTAACCTTTTGGCTGGGCTCAGTTCTGTGGCAATGGAGGACACAGAATGTTCAGGGATCCAAATTCTAATGACTGCCACTCAGCTTTTTCCATTTGGTTCGATGCCAAGATACTACAACTCTTTTCAGTTCCCAATTCTCCACGAGAGAAAACTGCCCCATGGGTTCTGAAGGTTCAGTTTGGAAATCCTTTGTGTCTAGCCCAGGTCCTTCCTGCTGAGTTTTTGATGCAGGTGTACACCTCCTTGCCACCCCATAGCCAGTGTCCCCTTTTCTCTTCCCCCTCAGCTCCTGCCCTGTCCTCAGAGGAAAGACGGGAGGGCCAAGAGTGGCCTTTCACTTGGACAGATGGAACCAAATAGGGAGAGCATTATTCTTCCAGAAGCCGTCAGCTGTCCCACACCCTCATGGCACGCAGGCCACACCACCCCAGCTGGAATACTTGTGGTCTCTCACCGCGCATTGGAACTAGGGCGCCAGCCCTGACTTTAATCTCCCTTGGCAGCTCCATGGCATCGATAAGCCCCCAGTTTATGGCAGAGGAAAAATGAAACCCACATTACCCCACTGGGGTCCAGCTCCCATCCAGAAGAGCCAGGGATGTCCTCCAGTGGGCAGCCAGAGCCCCAGCTGCCCGTCAGGACACAGTGGAGTCAGGGTGGTATGGTCCCACCCTGCCCCCCGTGGGCTGCTCTCCCCTCTCAGCCGGGAGGGCTTCCCCAGCATTTGCGATTGGGGGCAGCTCCCTCCTGAGTTGGAGGTTAAAGGGGACTCCTTCTCCAGGATTCTGCAGCCAAATTGCTGAGCTGTTCACAGTGACCTGGAGATGATGTTTGGAAATCTGATTTGTGATAACATAATGTTCCTTTTAAGTAACGCTGGCTGGAGAGGGAAGGAGGAAAAAACGACCAAGAAAAACAACCTTATTGAGGTTTAAAAGGGGACGTTGTCGTGGCCGCCTCCTTAATCTCCCAAATCATTTTCCTCTCTTCCCCCTCCTCCTCCTGCCCCAGACCTGCTTTTGTTTATAACAATCTCTTGGAGAGAAGATTGAAAGTGAAATCTGTTTCCTTGCTTAAATATATATATTTAAAGGGGGGAAGAGAGCACTCTCTCCCCATCCCCCGCCTGCCCTCCCCTGAGTTTTGAGGGTAATTGGAGGGCTGCCTGCTCTGGGCTAGTGGGTCAGCATGGGCTCTCCATTGCCCACTCATCGCCCCATCACAGAAGGATCATTAAGGCAGGAAAACAGGCCTGGAGTGGGATGGGAAACTGGAGGAGGGGTGGCAAGGGCACCACTTAGTCACTGACTCCAGGCACTATTTATATAGTGGCTGGTGGCCAGCAGTTCACTATCTCCCACACAGAATAAATACAGTATGAGGGGCCAAAGCTAGACACCAGGCAGGACATTCATGTTCATTGTCTAACATAGTGTGCTTGGTCTGGTAGGGAAAAGAGTTGAGAAGTTTTAGCTGTATTCCCAATGAATGAGTGACCCTGCTCCCCCACACCTATCTAGGCTAGGGTTTACTTTGTGACAGAGGGAGGGTTAAGATGAAACATCTGTGTCACAGCAGGAGAGGCTGGGGTGGCAGCCAGGGGACCTCCCACTGAGGAGGAGATGCTTGTATGGAGAGGTGGACTCAGAAGGGGGGAGGATGATGAGGGTGATGGATATCTAGGGAGGGACCAACACACCCAGCAGTGGCCACCATGGCAGTGTCTTGCCAATCCCAGAACTGCCCCCCCACACCACCGCCACCACACACACACCCTTCCACCAAACATCTCTGCTCAGCTAGGCCACTTGTGTGACATTGTAGGTAGTATCTCACATGCCACCCACCGTCTGGCCCTCTCCCTGGCATTCCACAGCTCCTAGTGCAGCCTGAAGCAGTCAACAGGCCTATCAGGGCAGGACGGGGCAGGCTGAAGGGAGAAGGAGGTGCAGAAAGCCCGCCATGCAGCCAGCATGGCCGCCTGCCAGCCCGAGATGGATTCCTACAGGCCTGGCTTCTCAGGAACACCCGCTTCCCTGGGCCTTGGTGCTGAGACCCCCGCCTGCTGGGGGCTGTGCTTCAAGAGAAGGAACAGAGAGGGCTTTTTGGTGTTTTTTTCAGGGGGCCTTGCTCCCCCTGGCCCCATCCAGAGTATGTTATTACTATCAGAAATATCAGACGTTTCAACTCAAATTAAAGTCAGGTTAAATGTCTCCACTGCAGAAATTCCACATGCTTCCAGATGGAGAGGACGGACTCCCTTGGCCTGACGACTTCTTTCCTTCCCTCTCTCCCCAAGAGTGGAACAAAGGCACCAACTCATAGTATGTTTTCAGGCCATTTGCTCCAATCCTCTCTGCTTATAGATGGGGAAACTGAGGCACAGGAGAAGAATGGTCTTGCCTAAATACACTCAGCAAGTTGATGGCAGAGTCAGGACTAGGGCCCACATGTCCTGGTTGCTATTCCACAGTGTTTTGGTCACAGCACCCATCTGCAGCACTGGCCTTGAAAACTTCAAATTGCCACCAGAGATGGTCTAATATCTCTGATGCTGGGACAAAAGCCAGAGGTGGATTCTCTTAATGTCTGGCCTACACAAATCACTTAATATTGTTTAATATAAATCAGGCATGGTGGCACACACTTGTAATACTAGCTGCTTGGGAGGCTGAGGCAGGAGGATTGCAGGTTTGAGGCCAGCCTGAGCAACTTACTGAGACCCTGTCTCAAAATAAAAAATAAAATGGACTGAGGATGTAGCTTGCTGATAGAGTGCCCCTGGATTCAATCCCTAGTACTGCAAAAGAGTTGCCTGATATAAGAGCCATGTAATCATGGGCCACTCTTTTCTTAGTCTCAGTTTCTTCTTCTGTGAAATGAGAAATGCAGGAGATAATTGTTTTCATTTGTTCAGCATCCACTGCTTCTTTTTTATAACAGCTGCCAAAATTTTCTCAGGAAATCACCTCTTCCTCACTGTGAGTCCATGTGAGTCAGCTCCAAGAGCTGACAGATGAAGATTCAATCCTTGTCAACCAGAGCATTCTATCATAGTAGATAGAGAGAGTGGTTTGTGCAGTCATGTGACCCTAGCTGGGCCAATACAAACACTCTCGGGAACGTTTTTTTTTTTTTTGATACCAAGGATTGAACCCAGGGGCCCTGAACCACCCAGCCCTTTTTAAAATATTTTATTGAGAGACAGGGTCTCACTGAGTTGCTGAGGACCTCACTAAATTACTGAGCCTGGCTTCAAACTCACAATCTTCTTTCCTCAGCCTCCCAAACCACTGGGGTTACAGGCATGTGCCACCTCACTGGGCTTTCCTCTCTGGAACTTTTGATGAAGGTATAGGAAAAGACTCATTGGAGATTCATCAGTAGAAGACATAAGCCTATAGTTTCAGGAGCTCTGTGAGAAGAACCAGCCTTAGAGAGAAACAGGCAGATGAACAGGAGATGAACAGACCTCATTTAAACCCAGATCCAGCATAAATCTTGCACAGTCACACATTGCTTAATGGTGGACATACATTCTGAGAAATGCACAATTAGATGATCTTTTCATTGTGCAAACATTATACAGTGTACTTACCCAAACTAAGAAGATGGCTCCCTCACTAGGATATGTGAATCTCATGAGACAAACCATTGTATGTGCAGCCTGTCATTCACCAAAATGTTATGTGGCACATAATTGTACTTCTCATTTATGTTAACTAATAAGATACCTTTTTGGCTTAGATCAGTTTGAGTTGGATTCCTGCCATTCGCAATTGAAACAGGCCCCACTGATATAAGAGAGACTAGAGATATCCTATATCATGAATGGTAGAGTTGGAAGGTACCATAGGGTGACTGTCCTGTTGAGACTTAGGAAAAATGTGATGAATAAATAAATGAGTGTCTGAGATAACCATGCTTTTCATGGTCTGGCACTAAATGTCAGACATTTGCCTGCTGAATGCTTCCAGCTGGCTTGCCTATAGTAGAGAGTGTATAAGTTTAGACCTGGCTATCAACATTGGTTCTTCCATCTACCACCTATATAATCTAAGGAAACTTCCTTTATTATTATTATTTTTTGTTTGCAGTACTGAGGATTAAATCCAAGGGCACTGTACCACTGAGCTATATCCCTAACCCTTTATTTATTTTTTTTATTTTGAGACAGGGTCTCACTAATTTGCCAAAGCTAACCTCAAACTGGGGTTCCTCCTGTCTCAGCCTCACAAAGTAGCTGGAATTACAGATATGTGCCTCTGCGTTCAGTGGAAATCTTCCTTTCTAAACCCTCCAGTTTAACCCAGGAAGGGTTAAAAAAGCTACCATCTAGCCCAAGGGGATGGGATAAGACCATGGCCAGCCTTTGAATATTAAGACAACAAACATTTACAGAAGCATTTGCTAGGAGCAAAGGAATTGACTGGCATCCTTAGGAGCAGCTGGGGCAGGGCTGGGTAGGGACACTACATAGAGTTGTACAGATTCTGCACGAATCCAAGGGGTGCCATTGGCAAAGTGTATGATGAGAAGGGAGTTCCTTTGAGCTGCATAGTCCATAACCTCTGCAAAATTATGTGGCAGCTCTAAAGCTGTGGCACACTGAAATTGACATCCATGTATTTCTTTATCGCTGCAGAGGCACATTCACTTTTACACTTTTTACCTTTAAAGAATTAGAATTGCAAGAATCCTATCATGAAGCTGTTGGAAATCTGGTACAATTAGGTTCTACTAAAGGGACCACTAAAATAGGGAATACTAAATTATTGCTCCAGTCCAAATCCAGCTCTTCCCTGAGGTTCCCAGGAGAGATACATGTATATAGAGCAACAGCAAAGGAAGCAACATTTCACTTCATGGTTAGCTGGACTTTGGACCTTGTGCCTCAATCTGAGCTCTTGCACACTGAGTAGGATGGTGTAGCCTAGGCATGAGTCCTGAGGGATTTCTTTCCATCATAAGGCCAAACCTGAATCTTGGATGTTAGCTCCCTCCTATCAACTTTATGGAAGAAAGAGACACAGAAGAAAGTAGTGACTGGTGAAAATCTGTTTCTAAGTCTGCATAGAGCTCTAGTCACATGGGTGAAAGAGAAAAAAAGAAGTGATTCACACCCTTTTCCTGACAGCTAGCATAGTGACTTCACTCACTAATTGAAGGTAGTTCCATCAATATCCTGATAGTTGACCTCTCTTTCTGATGGGAACAGGGGAGCAAAGACAGGGACGATAAAAGGAAGTATTCCCCAAACCCAACTCATAGTATCAGTGAGCCCTGGGTTAAGAATCAGGTGTAAGGGGAGTGAAATGATGGGCTTACTATATATAATAGACTACTTTTTCATACCTCAAATCTCTGTAGAAATGATAGATAGATAGTAAATATTATTTAAAAGTGATAGCCATTCTGGAATACGCTTAGTGACCATACAGAGACAATAGGGAGGGTGAATGAAAGGGATTTTCAGACATTCAAGCACTAAGAAATTTTATTACTTACAAATTCTCTCTGAAATAACTGAGAGAAAATATATTACACTAAGAAACAAAATGAGGAATTCAAGCACAAGAAGAGAGATAAAAGATAATGAAAAAGAAATGAGTAAACTATAAGAGACCGTATCAACACAAGAAGTGATGCGGTGGCAGCACAGGGCAAGGGTGGAGTGTAGAAGAGCTAAGAGGGAAAGCAGCGCTAAGAACCAGATACTAAGTTTCTTGTTTTGTTTGGAAAGAGAAGACATGGAGATTAATGTTAAAAGCTGGTAGAGAATGCATATGTGTAATGTATGGGTACATTTTTGGAGCTTCAAAATAAAATGTATATTTTTCAAATGATTACTGAATATGAAATGGAAAGAAGAGAATTCTGCCCATTCAAAAAAATACAGCAAAGGGAATGGAAAGAAACAATAAGAAAAAACACAAATTTAAAAAAAAATACAACGTGGGATGTCAGAAATTAGTCCAAGTATATAAGCAATCATAATAAGTGTAAATGTTAAAATTACCTTGTTAAAAGACAATGACTCTTAGATTAGGTCAAAAGTTAGTATGGCTATATGCCATTTATGAGACAAATGTAAAACAAAATAACACAAAAAGGTTGAAAGTAAAATAATTGAAAAATATACTCAAGTGCTAACAAAAAGGAAGCAGACGTAGCAATATTAATGTCTGACAGAAGACAACTTAAAGAATAAAGCATATGATAACAGGTATAGTTCACAACAAAGATAAAACTGCAATCAACCTTCACAACACAGTTTAACATAGAGATCAGAAAATCATAATTATAGTGCAAAAACATGCTTAACTCAGAAATTGACACATTAGGTACTAACTTACTAACTAACCTGCTAACTACATAATAACGTCAGAATTGAAATGATAAAATTAGCAAACTTAAACACATGTATGTTTGTATGAACAGAAAAGGCACAAGGTTTTCAAATACACACCGGATACTTATGAAATTAATGATGTGTTAAGATACAATGGAAATCTCAATACATTTGAAATAATAAATATCACATATGGTCACATAGTAACCATTGGGATCATTAAAATGATGGTCTAATTACAAAATAATGCTTTGAAATTTATGCCCCCAGAAATGAGGGGGGCGGGAATCACACTTGTGATCTGGTTGAAGAAGAATCAAAATGGAAAGTATAAACCAATGAAAAACAATCAAATCTCTATATATCAAAACCAGTAAGATGTAGCAAAAGAACTACTCAGAGGAAAATGCATGGCCTTAAGTGCAATTACTCAAACATAAAAGCCAGGTGCAGTGGTGTGTGCCTGTAATCCCATCTACTCAGGAGGCTGAAGGAGAAGGATCATAAGTTCCCAGGCAGGGCCTTAGTGAGACCCTGTCTCCAACTAAAATAAAAATGGACAGGGGATATTGCACAGTGGTACAGTGCCCGTCAATTCTAGATCTAGTGCCAAAAAATGAAAAATTAAAAAATAAATCAAACATTTAAAAGCTAGGAAAAAACACAAATAAACACAAATAAAAATAAAAGGAAGGTATTAATAAAGATAAAACATGAAAGAAATAAAAATAAAGTTAATAAGCGAAAAATGGTTCTTTGAAATGACTAATGAAATAAATGTTCTTTCTGATAAAGGAAGAGAAGACATAATTAATAATAGGAATCATTGCCCTGGAGGAGATTTTTTTCATTTGACAAATAAATATGAAAACTTAGATGAAATTATTTTCTAGAAAATCATAAAATATCAAAATTGATAAAGAATTAGAATAAAACTGGTTAGACAGATAACTACAGAAGAAATTGGAAGCCTGATCAAACATCTACTATTAAGAATGGTGACATGCTGCTTCTAAAATGGCCCACAATAGTTTCTGCCTCTTCATATTCACATCTTCCCTCAATTTCCTCCCCTTGAATGTGGACTGGGCCTTGTGACTTGCTTCTAGTGAGCAGAATGCAGCAAAAGTGATGGTGGGTCCATTCCAGATTAGGTTTCAAAAAGACTGACTTCCATCCTGGTGGCATTCTGAAGTAAGTTACTGTATATCATGAACTGGCTTGTGGAATGGTCCAGATGACAAGGAACTTCAGAGAGTCCTCTGGCTAATATCCAGTGAGAAATTGGTACCCTCAATTCAAAAACTCACCAGGAACTAAATCATGCTAACAGTCACGTGAGTGAGCAGAAAGGTGGATCTCCTCCCTGAACCTCATGATGACAGCAGCCCAAGTCAACACCTTGATTACAGCCTGGGAGAGACCCTGAACCAGAAGCAAGCACTGAGCCATACTGATTGCTTGACTATACAAACTGTGAGGTCATAAATGTCTGTTGTTTTAGCACACTAAGTTTTGGGGTAATCTGTTTCACAGCAATATCTAACTAATATAAATATAGGCAACAGTTTCAGGAGATTTTCTTTGTTACATAAACTATTCCTGAGCATAGACAAAGATGAGAAGCTATCCAATTCCCTTTAGAAATTTTGATAACCCTGATGATAGAAAACAATAGGTTACATAAAGAATATTACAATCTAATTACACCAATGTAAAAGGCATGAATAAATGTTTGACAAATGAAATCTAACAACATGCTAAAGGAATCAAAACCATGTAGGTTTTACTTCCAAGAATGCAACAATTTAAAAAATTATTCCATACTTATAAGAAGTAGATATAGATTCAACATATATATTATATGTAATACATACACATAATACATATCAACTTATTCAACTTGCACAAAAACCTCATGAGACATCTGTTATTGTTTAAAAAACTGAGAAGAGTAGAGGTTACACAAGTCCACAGTTAGTAAAGTGGAGGAAGCACTGGGATTTGAACCTATCTCACTATGCTGATTTGCCATTATGAAAATCTATCAAGTAATTCACTATATTGCCACTAAGAGATAATTATACCATGATTTTAATAGGTAGTTTTTAAAAAAAATATGACAAATTAAATACCCATTTCTCATTCAAACAAGACTATTGGAAAACTGGAAGAAAACAGAGATTTACAGCAAATATCACAATTAGTGGTTAATTATTAGAAGATGAGAGTGCCCACCATCACCATGCTTCTTCACCATTTTACTGAAGATTCTGATGGATGGAATGTGGTGAGGAACATGCTAGTATAAATACTAAAAAATAAGATATAAATCATCAGTGTTTACAGATGGTATTAATGTCTACTTACAGAATTCAAGAAAAGCAAATGAGCAATTATTAAGACTAGGGAAAATTCAACTATTGTATAGATAAAACACCAGTATTAAATCAATAGACAATCCCCCAATATTTGGACCTCAAACAGCATACTTCTAAATAACACGTATGGATCAAAGAAAAAGTCTCAGAGAAATATTAAAGTATTTTGAACCAAATAAAAATGAAAATGTGGGGAAAAGTAAAACCAGTGTGTAGAAGGAGATTTATAAAATTAAATGAGTATATGAGAAAGGACAAATGGTCTTAAATCTATGATCCAAACTTCTGCATTAGTACACTAGGAAAAATATAATTTAAGCCTAAAGAAAGCAGAAGAGAAGAAATAATAAAAATTAGAACAGAATCCAATGAAATTGAAAAAAGGAAAACAAAAGAGAAAGTCAGCAAAGTCAGCAACTGGTTCTTTGAAATTAATAATTCTCTTGGCAGGAAAGCAAGAAGAAAAGAAAGAAAACACAAATTACACATATAAGAAGTGAAAAAAGGAATCATCACTACTGATCTCTTAGACATTATAATAAATATCATGAATAATTATGTGCCCATAAGTTTGATAAACTAGATTAAATGAGTCAATTCCTTGAAAAATACAAACTACAAAACCCAAACATGGAGAAGTAGATAATCTGAACAAATTTATATATATTAAAGAAATTGAACCCTTAATGACCTTCCAAAATACAAAGCGCCAGGTCCAGGTGGTTTCACTGGTTAATGCTACCAAAGATTTAAATCCTTTAGGAAAAAATGATACAACTTTTCTCCAGGGTCTTTCAGAAAAAGAAACAGAAAGTAAATTTCCTAGCTCACTCTGTGAGGCCAGCATTACACAAACGAAGACATTACAAGAAAGGGAAACTACGTACCAATATCTCTTATGCAAAAATCCTGTGTAAAATATTAACAAACTGAATCCAATAATGTTTAAAAGGAATTGTAAGCTAGAGTGTTATGGTTTGGATATGAAGTGTAAACACAAACCTCATGATTAGATCATGAGAGCTGTAACCTGATCCGTTCATTCATGCATTTAATGGATTAATAACTTGAAAGGACTACTGCACCAGGTAGGCAGGTAACTGTAGGAAGGTAGGGTGTGGTGGAGGAGGTAGGTCACAGGGGGCATGACTTTGGGGGTTATTTTGTTTTGGGCGTTTCACACACTTTCTGCTTCCTGGCTTCCTTGAGCTGAGCTGCTTTCCTCTCCTATGCCCTCCTGCCATGATGTTCGGCCTCATCTCAGGCCCAGAGCAGTACAGTTGGCCCACTGTGGACTGAGATTACTAAAATCATGAGGTAAATATAAGCCTTTTATCCTCTAAGTTATTCTTGTCAGGTATTTTGGTCACAGCGATGAAAACTAACACGTGAGCAACTGGGATTTCTTCCAGGTATGCAAGGCTAGTCCAAAATTTGAAAATCAATATAATCTACCACATCAACAAGTTAAAGAAAAAACTCACATGACCACATCATTTGACACAGAAAAAAGGCATTTGACTAAATCCAATATTCCTTCATGATAAAAACTATCAGTAAACCTGGAAGAGTGGAGAACTTACTCAACTTAATAAAGAACACCTACGCCAACTACAGTTCGCATTACATTTAATGGTGAGAAACTAGATGGTCTCCCCCTAAGATTGGAAACAAGGCATGGATGTCCTCTCCCACTACTTTTATTCAACACCATACTGCATGTCTTAGCTAGTGCAATAACACATAAAAATAAATGAGAAGTGCAGAGAGATTGGGCAATAAGAAATAAGACTGTCTTTGTTCACAGATGATATGATTGTTTTGTAAAAATTGCCAAATAATTGACCAAAAGAAAAACCACCTGAAGGACTGTGGCTATTGCTCAGTTGTAAAGTGCTTGCTGAGCATGAATGAAGCCCTAGATTCGATCCCCAGTAACACACACACAAAAAAAAATCCTCCTGAAACTAATAAGTTTAAAAAGGTAGTAGGATATAAGGTTAATATACAAATGTCAATTGCTTTCCTAAGTACTAGAAAATAAAAACTGAATTAGAAATAAAACATACCATTCTCAATAGTTACAAAAATGAAATCTTAGATACAAATCTAACAAAACATGCGTAGCCTCTATATGTGAAAAAACAAAACTGGTGAAAGAAATCAAAAATCTAAATGACATGCATATTTTGTGTTCATTGATTAGAAAGCTCAATACTGTCAAGATGTCAGATCTTCCCCAACTTTATCTATTCTTTTTTTTTTTTGTGCCAGAGATTAAACCCCTTGGATACTTAACCACTGAGCCACATCCCAAGTCCTTTTTTTGTATTTTATTTAGAGACAGGTTCTCACTGAGTTGCTTAGGGTCTCTCTAAGTTGCTGAGGCTGGGTTTGAACTCAGGATCCTTCTGCCTCAGCCTCCCAAACCACTGGAGTTACAGGTATGTGCCACTGCACCCAGCTTAATACAATCTTAAACCAAGTCCCAGCATGCTATTTTATATAGATAATTTGACAAATTTATATGGAAAGGCAAAAGATCTACAGTGGCCAACACAATACTAAAAATCAAAGTTGGAGGACTCACATGATCAAATTTCATGGCTGACTATAAAGATACAATAGTTAAAGATAATGTGGTATTAATGAAATAACACATACATTTATATGAATATTTCAACTGATAGAACACAATGGGGAGGCCAGAAATAGACCCATGCAAATGTAGTCAGTTGATCCTTGATAATGGAACTAAGCCTAATGGAGAAAGGGTAGTGTAAGCAACAAATGTTGCTGGAGCAATTAAATTCCCTTAAGAAAAACAAACAAAAAAACCATAAAAACCAAAGACCTTGTACCTTTCCCAAAAATTAATTAAAAATTGGGTTTATAGACCTACGTGTAAAGCACGAAACTATAAAAATTGTAGAAAAAATTGGAGAAAACTGTAAGAATTATAGAAAAATCCGAGGTAAACTTGGGTTTGTAGTGAGTTTTTAAATTTAATACCAAGAGCACAATACTTGAAAGGAAAAAATGATGTCATACTTAATTAAAATTGAAGACATCTACTCCGCAAAATACACTATTTGGAGAATCAAAAGATAAACCACAGATAGGAGGAAATATTTACAAAACATATCTAGTAAAAAACATATCCAAAATATCGAAAGAATACTTAAAATACAAAACAAGAAGACAAATAGCCCAATTAAAATGGGTGAAAAATTAGAACAGATGCTACATTAAAGTTGATATATGGCAAAAAAGCACATGAAAAGATGCTCAACATCATTTATCATTAGAGAACTGCAAATTTAAATAATACCACATACCTATATAGGATGGCTGAAGTCCAAAAACTGATAATACCAATTGATGATAAGGATGTGGAGCAATGGGAATGTTCATTCATTGTTACTGGGAATGCAAAATGCTACAACAACTTTAGAAGACGGTTTGGCAATTTTGTACAAAGCTAGATGTTGTCTGAACATACAATCCAGGAATTGTATTCCTAGGTACTTAGTCATCTGATTTGAAAATTTGTGCCCACACAAAAACTTCCTCACAGATGTTTATAGCAGCTGTACTCATAATTGCCCCAAAGTAGAAGCAACAATAGATTCACCTGTTCTTGATTTACCTATTCATAATTGCCCAAACAGGTAAGCAACTATAGATTCACGTACTCATCAAGAGGCGAATGGAAAAAACAAACTATGATACATCCATACAATGGAATATCATTCAATGCTACTAAGAAATGAGCTATTAAGAAACAGAACAACATGAATGAAACTTCAATATATATTGCTAAGTGAAAGAGGTCAGTCTGAAAAGGCTACATATTATATGATTCCAAATAATCTGAAAATGACATTCTGGAAAAGGCAAAGCTATAGTGGTGATCATATAATAAAAAGATCAGTGGTTCCAAGGGCCCAAGGGGAGGGGAGTAAGAGTTGAAAAGGTGAAGCATAGGTGACTTGAAGGTGGTGAAACTATTCAGTATGGTATTGTAATTGTGGTTACATGACACTGCATTTTTCAAAAGCCCTAGAAATTCAAAGCATAAAGAAGTAACATTAATGAAGCAAATTTAAAAAATCATTTAGGAGACTGAGGAATCTAGGATGGAATGCAGAATGTGACTAAAGGATCTAATTGTAGTGTGTTGAGAGGAAGAGGTGTTGACCTAAGAAACTTTGAAAATCTGCAGTCTGTGAGACTGAAAGGAGAAGAAACTGAACATAAGTACTGTTCTCTGGGTGAGAAAATTATTTCCCACAGGGATTATGGGTTAACAATTTTGATACCACCATACATGTATACTGGAATTATACAATTAAGTTAATGGATGTTGGATGGTTGGAGCCCGAATTATCACTGCAAGTTTATAGATAAGCAAGAGAAGGAGACTAGAATCATCCATGTGGTTGCATATTAGTGTTGAAGTCGTCATCATCATGTTTAGGTTACTATATATATACGAATAGTAACACATAGAAATATTTATAGATGTGTGTATATACATGGATTACTATACACACAAACATTTTTGTACGGTTGACTGACAAGGCCTAAAAGCAAGTATACCCCTGTAGCAATGAGCACACTTAGCACCTGGACCTTGGTTTCTAATACCATCCTCCAATAAAAGGAATAAGGGCTCCTTGAAGAAATAACTCATTTGAGAACTGGAGCAGGAAATGCACAGGGTAGGCCTGGAATATATTGTGGTATCAGAAATTATAAGAGTACCCCCCCAAACCTAACACCAAATAAATAAATAAATAAACAAACAAATAAAAATAAACAACACATTTTTGGCATATGTCAAAGGAACATAGGGACTATTTAAAAGAGTTCCCAATGACTGAAGCAAGAAATCTGAGCAAAAGAGTATTATATTATAGCCCAAATATAATAATAAATGTCCATGAGTCAATACTGATACAAATAAATGACCAGCTGGGCACAGTGGTGCACGCCTATAATCCCAGAGACTAGGGAGGCTGAGGCAGGAGGATCACGAGTTCAAAGCCATCTCCAGCAACTTAGAGAGGCCATTAGTCCCAACTCAGAGAGACCTTGTCTCTAAATAAAACACAAAAAAGGGTTGGGGGTGTGGCTCAGTGGTTGAGTGCCCAGGAATTCAATCTCCAGTACCAAATAATAAGAATAATAACAATAATAACAATAATAATAATAATAAATGACTGAATAAATTTATAAAAGGAGAATAGATGAATCTCCGGTGCATGAGAATTTCAGGTAATTTATGAAAATACTCTAGCCACAAGGAGGTGGAGCATCACTCCCCACTTTTTAAGTGTGGCCTGCCCATAGTAATTCTTTCTAAGAAGTACACTATGGAAGGTAGAAAAAAGTAGCTTTATAATGGAGGAAATGTATGACAAATTTTGCCTCAGCTAGTTGATCACAGAAATATCAACAGTGACAAGTCATGTTGATCATATGTTCCCTTCATATGATGGAAATAAGCATTTACTTCTGTGATCTCCTTTCCCCAAATTAATAACCTCAGTCAAATCACGAGAAAAATATCAGACAAATCTCTGTTGAGACAAATTCCAAGAAGTACGTGAGCAGTACTCCTCAAAATGATCAAGGCCATGAGGAATAAGGAAAGTCTGAGGAACTGTCACAGCTGAGAGGAGCCTAAGGAGATGAAATAACTAAATGGAATGTGGTACCCTGAATGGGATCTTGGAACAAAAAAAGGACATTAGGTAAAAATCTAAGGAAATATGAATAAACAGTGCACTCTAGTTAACAATAATACATTAATATTGTCTCATTCATTGTCACAAGTGTGTCATAGTTATGGGAGTTGTTCATAACATGAAAATGAGGCATGAAATATATGAGACCTTTCTATATTATCTTTGGAATTCTTTCTTTTCTTATTTTTGGCTTTAATGGTGCTAGGGATCGAACCCACAGAGTCACACACACTAGGCAAAGTACCACTGAGGTACATCTCCATCCTTCTTTAGATTTTTTTCTAAAATCTAAAACAATTCCAAAATAAAGTTTCTTAGGAAAGAAATTGAGAGAAACCAGCAATGAGCAATTAGAAAGATAATTGGATAAAATTTACACAAAAGCAACAGAAGTATAAAATACCAAAGGAAAAACCAAATAAGAAGTATGTCATGCTTATAAAAGGAAGACAATAAAATTTTACAAAAGAACACTTAAAGAGATCTAAATATATAGAGATCCACCCATGTTCCTGGATGGGAAACTCAATATTGTAAAGATATCAGTTCTTCCCAAGCTAATCCATAAATTTAATTCAATCACAGTCAAATTCCCAGCAGGAGTTTTCACAGAACTTGACAAATTGATTAGAAAATTCCTGTGTGAGAGAAAATGCACAAGAATAGCTGAGACAATTTTGAAAGGGAAGAACAATGAAAAGAGAGACCTGCTTTACCATACATCAAAATATTTTATACATTTCTAGGAATGAAAACTGTGTGCTAGAGCTCTATTCAAAGTAGATAACAATGGCTATGCCATAAATTCAGACCAATCAGAATGGACAAGGGCTCTAAATAGCCAATTTGGCCCGAGGCAGGATTACCAGCCTAATAATCAGACCTAGCACAGGGCTAGAGATATAGAACAATGGGACTGAATAGAGACCAGAAACACATCCATGTGTATGTGGTAATCTGGTGTTTAATGAAGGCGGCTTTTCAAATCAGCAGAGAAAGAATGGTCTATTCAATAAACAGTATTGAGACAATTGGCTATCCATTTGGGAAAAAATTTAGATCCTTTCTTAACACCACTTAAAAGTGAAATTGCAGACAAATTAAAAGCAGTGTAAAATATAAAATATGACTCTATTATAGGAAAATATTGAAAAGTATGGTTATAATATTGATGTAGGGAGAAACCTTCTTTTAAAGAAACCACAGAAAGCAAAAGCTCTCAATGAAAAGACTGGTATGTTTGATGCCATCAAAATTCTGATTCGTCTGTACGATAATAGGCACCATAAACAAAGTTAAAACACAAATGACCGACTGGGAGAAATGATTGGCAACTTTTATCCACGGTGGTCTTCCTTCTGTTTCTCTAACACTCTCCTTTAATTTTTTTTTTTTTTGCTTTAGCACATGTGCAGTTGCTATTCCTAGTGTCTGAAATACTGAATCTGTGCCATCTGTGCCTAGACTCTCATGAGCTCTGAATGACTTGAATTTCATCTTCTCATGGAGGCCTTCCCTAACTGTCCAACCCAAGCAGCCACTCCCCACCTTTCATAATACCCTGATTCTCTTTTTCATTGACTGACTGTTCTAGAAAGTGAGTCTGGGCAGCAGTATGGAAGCACCTGCCTGTAATCCCAGTGACTTGGGAGGCTGAGGCAAGAGGATTGCAAGTTTAAGGCCAGCCTCTGCAATTTAGCGAGTCCCCATCTCAAAATAAAAAATAAAAAGGACTGGGAGTGTAGTTCAGTGGTTAAGGGCCTCTGGTTCAATCTCCAGTACAAAACAAACAGACAAAACAAAATAAAACAAAACAAAAAAACGAAAGAAAGAGGCAGAAAGAAGAAAGCAAGTCTGTGTATTTATTCATTGCTTCTCTATCAGGCTCATTAAACAGACTTGCTGTGTCTGCTTCTTCAGTATCCCCAGCACCCTCCACAGTGCCTGGCATACAACAGATGCTCAATAAACATTTGTTAAATGAATTAATGTACAAACCTATAATTTATAATAGGCTCCTAAAAATCAGGCAAACCATTAAAAAAAAAGTAGGCAAAGGATATCAATAGGGTATATGCAGACACAGAACTAGTCGATAAACATGTTAAGAGACATTCAACCTCACAATTAATTAGGAAAATATAATACAAAAAATTTAATGTACATAATTTATAAGGTTTATGGCAAAAAGCAGATTATTCCTGCCTTAAACTTTCTACACCTAATTCCAACTCTTTAGAGTCTATTATTTTCAGCCTATTTATTCATTTTTGGTACCAGGGATTGAATCAAGTGGTGCTTAACCACTGAGCCACATCCCCAACCCTTTTTATTTTTTTTTCTAATTTTTGAAACAGGGTCTTGCTAAGTTGCTTTCCTCTATTAATATGAAATTCCTTCTTATGTCCATATATGAATACACCACCAATGGAGTAAATCTCACCATTGTGTACATCCACAAGACTGGGATCCTAATTAGAATAGGATATACTCCATGCTTGTATAGATATGTCAAAATACATTCTCCTGTCATGTAGAACTGCAAAGAACCAATACAAGTAAGAAGTTCCTGTAATTCCATGCCCTTTTTTAAATACCTTTTGTGATACTCAATGTTCTGCGCTTTCTTCATCTTCTGTGTACCCATAACTAATTCAAACCCAACCAGTCTGACAGAAAAGTGAATCTCGTCTTAATATGTCCAAACATTTTTTATTAGAAGCATCTCTCCTAAAATTCTCCATGATCCTTTTTCTGCTACTGTTAGGACTCAAGAATCGCAGCCTGCCAGGCGTGGTGGCGCACGCCTGTAATCCAAGTGACTTGGGAGGCTGAATCAGGAGGATCGCAAGTTCAAAGCCAGCCTCAGCAACTTAGCGAGGGCCTAAGCAACTCAGTGAGACCCTGTCTCTAAATCAAATACAAAATAGGGCTGGGGATGTGGCTCAGTGACCAAGTGTCCCTGAGTTCAATCTCTGGTTCCAAAAAAAAAAAAGAATTACAGCCTGGCTACCTACTATATAGAAAGGATGATGGTAAAAGGGGACTTACCATCATCCTGGGGGTCATCTCCACCTTTCTGTAATATTGGATTCCCTGCTTCCTGGTTTCTAGATCTACCTCATTTCTGGACCATTATTCATTATTTGATCTACTGTGATGTTTTATTTGTTTGTATGTTTTATATCCCAAGAAAAAGAATCCCCAGCCTGGTGTGGTGGTGCATGCCTGTAATCCCAGCACCTGGTAGGCTGAGGCAGGAGGATCGCAAGTTCAAAGCCAGCCTCAGCAACTTAGTGAGTCCCTAAGCAACTCAGTGAGACCCTGTCTCTAAATTAAATGCAAAATAGAGCCGGGGATGTGGCTCAGTGGTGGAGTGCCCCTGGGTTCAATCTCCAGTACCAAAAAAAAAAAAAAAAATCCCAAATGTTTCCCTCCTGTGTGTTTTTGTCTTGCTTCTTCATGGTCTGTGATACTAGCTGAGGTTTTCAATACAACTAAACCAAACTGGTGAATAGTAGTAGATTATTCTGCCATTTTTCTATGTCTTTGTACATCAAATCTGGGGTTGACCACCCGGCTCAGTGGTCATCACTGATATCAGATTTGTCAGTGTAACCATGCTTTATCATCCAAGTTAGGAGTCAGATAATGACTTTGAAGCAGAACCTAACATACCTGGCATTTTCCACTCCTTTTGGTATTTTTGATGCTCTTGAGAGCATCAGCTGGGACATTCATGCACACCATTATGGTGGCAAGGATAGATGGCAGAAAGAGACTCAAGCTTCATTTTAACAGTTTAGATCCTCCAATAGCTTCTTGAGGGGGTGCATGCAAAGTATATGACTTGACAACCTTTCAGTCTGAATATGTCTTTGTTTTATCCTAACACTTGAGTGGTCATCTGAGTATAATATTCTAAATTGCAAACCATTTACTCTAAAACACAAAAGGACATTGATCCATTATCTTCTAGCTTCCAGTGTGCAGTTGAAGAGTATGCTGCTATTTTGATTCATGCATTCACTTTTCTTTGGAAACTTTTGGGATCTCTTTGTAAAGTATACTAAAACTGCACCAAAAAGTGCCTTGTTAATTGTATTTTTGCATCTAGTGTGCTCAATGTGCCCTCTCATTTTGGAAAAGTGGATACTTCCACTAAGAGGAATGTTGTTGAATTATATCATTAATATTTTCCTACTCTCTCGTGTCTTTTTTTTCATTTTATTACTTTAATCCACATATTAGGCTTCCTGGAACATTCTTTTAATTTTATTTATTGTCTATTTCTTTGTACTTGTGTGTACTTGCCATCAACTGTGTCTGTGTACACACACACACACATATATATATATACATATGTATGTAGTATGCATTTGTCTGTGTGCATATATATATATACATATATGTGTATATATATGTGTGTATATATATATATATATTCAGTATATATTTAGTACTGGGAATGAAATTCAGGGGCACTTTACTACTGAGCTATATAACCAACCATTTTTATTTTATATTTTGAGACAGGGTCTCACTCAGTTCCCCAGGCTGGCCTCAAACTTGTGATCCTCCTGCCTCCAGCTCCTGGGTACCTGGCATTATAGCTGTGCACCCTTAAACCCAACTATCTTCTCATAATTTATTTAATTTTGCATTTCTATTATCATATTGAAAATTTGTTAACTCTTCTCTCTTTTCTCTTTGACTCAGTTTTTGTTTTATGGATTCTTGTAGATTCTGGCATTGATAAAACATTTACTATCCTATCAGGCCTGTCCATGCAGCAGAATAATATTTCCTGCATGCGGACATCAGATTTGGATGTGTCACTTGTTTGGGTCAATGAAATATAAGTGGAAGTAATATGTTCTACTTTTGGGCAGAAGCATTAAGAGTTATTGTGTAATTCCACCATCTTGCTTTCCTCTCTGCTATGAGCCTGATGATACCTCAGATGGAAGCTGCTCCTTCGGTTTGGGTCCTGGAGTGAAGACAACAGAGCAAACACGCAGATAATATATGGCATGAGCAAAAGGTCACCCATTGTTGTTGCAAGCCACTGAGATGTTGTAGTTGTTTGTGTTTAGTTTTCTTCTGTTCCCTGCTTTGTATCTGCTTCCTCTGAATTAAATTTTATGTTTGTCTTAGTCTTTTGTCTGCCACATTAAAGGATTTCCTCAAATGTCTGGTCATCCTTGACTGTCCACTCATTTCTAAGAGTGAGGAACCAAAAAGCTTACTGGAATTCTGTATGCAGATTGTAGGGGTTTTCAACTGGACACAGTAGAATGAGTTTCCTGGACTTTTGTTTGCTTTTGGGGGGTAATAGCAATGGAACCCAGGTGTGCTCTACTGCTCAGCTATATCCCAAACCATTTTTATTTTAATTTCTTTTTAAAAAATTTTGAGACATGGTCTCACTAAGGCCTTGAATTGTATCCTCCTGCCTCAACTTCCCAAGTAGCTGGGATTAGAAATGTGTGCTACCAGGCTCAGCTAGAATTTCCTGGATTTTTTTTTTTTTTTGGTAGTGGGGATTGAACCCAGGGGCACTCCACCACTGAGCCACATCCCCAGCCCTATTTTGCATTTTATTTAGAGACAGGGTCTCACTGAGTTGCTTAGGGCCTCTCTAAGTTGCTGAGGCTGGCTTTGAACTCGGGATCCTCTTGTCTCAGTCTCCCAAACCACTGGGATTACAGCCATGTGCCTTTGTGCCCAGCTTCTTGAACTTTTTAGGGGACTCCCAAATATCATTCCTCAGAGAGGAAGACTCCAATCTATGTCAGGGGAACAGAGAATCATGGCTGTCTGTGCTCTTGGAGCTGAGTGGGGACATGAACGCCTTGCTGTTTCGCATGTGGATGATCATTTTCTTCTACTCCAGTGATCTCTGAAAAGTGCCTGGTGTCTTCATGTCCAGCCTTTCTGGAAAGAATATCTCCAGTGTTTTGTCAATATGGGAGAAGTTTGGAGGTATAATTTTTCTCATACAAACTTTCAACCACACCACTGTTTTCAGTCCAAATACACTCCTGCTTTCAGAGATAACTGGTGTGCCTCATTCCTGAATGTTTCTGAGGTTTGTTGTTTAAATTGGTCTGCTTCTGGGCTCCCCCACCACCAACTTGGGTTTCCTCTTTTTCTAGTTCTCAACCTATTTTTCAGCTTCCAATAATATATGTGTGTGTGTAAATCTAAAATCATCAATTATATATATTATATATTTAATAAAAATTAAATATATAATAAATAATTATATTAAATTATGTATACATAATGTAATACATAATTATATTAAATTTTGTTAAATGTATAATACATAATTAATTAATTAGACTACCATTTTAAATTATTTATTTAAATTATTATTTATTCATTTAAATATTTAGAACTTTGTTTAATTAATTAATTTATTTCTATGTAGTGCTGAGGATCAAACCCAGTGTCTCATGCATGCTAGGCAAGCACTCTACCACTGAGTCACAACCCAAGTCTCAGCTCCCAAACCTTTGTTGCCATCGTCTCTAATCCTTCTACCTTAGTCCTTTAACTTAAGGACTTTTCAAAACCTCTGTGCTCAGTGGGACTTTGGGGAAGAAACAGCACTAATTATATTTGCTCTATCTGCCATGTTTAAACTGGAAGGACCAAAATGCACAATGAAACAATAGTGAGATGTTGTTTCTTACCTATCTTACTGGCAGTGTGCTTGATTAACCTTTGTAAGACCTTCCGCACGTTACATTGATAATGGCTTATGATGTACCTATAGATGATAAGGAAGGAAAATAGAATATCCAGAGTCTGAGTCAGCCAATCTCCCCTTCTCTTGAGCTAGAGGTAATGTGATGTTTCCATGGCAGACTACAGAGATGAGAGTGATAGGGTCTGCTGAGAATCAGGGTAGAGCTTAATAAAGGAGGATAGAGATGTTTCAAGATTAAGAGGAGGCCGGGCATGGTGGCGCACGCCTGTAATCCAAGCGACTTGGGAGGCTGAGTCAGGAGGATCGCAAGTTCAAAGCCAGCCTCAGCAATTTAGTGAGGCCCTAAGCAACTCAGTGAGACCCTGTCTCTAAATCAAATACAAAATAGGGCTGGGGATGTGGCTCAGTGGCCGAGTGTCCCTGAGTTCAATCTCTGGTTCCAAAATAACAAACAAACAAACAAACAAAAGATTAAGAGGAGCTTCCATTGAACTGAGTGAGGGTTTTAAAGTAACCAGAGGGCTAGAGGATGGGCCTGGAAGAATTATCAGGCAGGAGGGCAAAAAGATTGGGAAGGCATGTTGTTGAATGGGAATGAAGCTTCTAGAAGAGCTGGAAATGTTGTTCCAAGAGAACAAAGTGAAAAGCTATTGTTTCTGGTTTTCCAGAACTGAGTTGGGTACAAGCTTTGGATTCCATTTGTCTCCAGATCAGAAACATTGACTCTTATCCATTTCCCTGGGCTTATGTCCCTTCTCCTAAAGTGAGAGTGATTCTTCCTAAGTGGGTTCTCTTTTTGCTATGGCCATAAAATGAGAATACCAACACTTACACTCACATTCAGTCAGGCAGATAGGGGAAGGGCCCAAGTCTACCTGCATGTGTGTTCTGAGCCAACGGTATCCTCTCCTTCTCCAACCTTCAGGCTGAATTCTTGCTCTCTTATCTAGACATTTAATGCTTCATTCATTCATTCATTCATTCGTTCATTCATTCACTAAGTGCCAAGTAAGCACCAAACAGGGTTGCAGTGAGTGGAAGATATAGCAGTTAACACAATACACAAAGATCCTCAGGACTAAGAAGGATAATTCTACAGTGAGGGACACTGTATGCCTTATTCTCAGTAAAACAGAATGACTGCATTGGTTTGTTCTGGATGTGATGGGGAATCCGGACCTAATATGTCAGAGCAGAAAGGGACTATGGTAACAATTACTTCTCTTGATTTTACTGCCACTCTGGTCTGAGCCAACATCATCTTTCATCTGGATTACTGTCATAGCTTCTGAGCCAGTTCCCTGCTTCTCTCTTTGACCCTTCCCCCTTCAGCCTATTTGCATGTCATCAGCCAAAGTGATCCTGTTCAACCTAAGCAAGCGATCATCATTTCTCTACTGAAAAGCCTGACCTGCCTCCCTATTTCATTCAGGGTAAAAGCCAAAGGCGCACCATGGCTTATCAAATCCTACCTCCTTTAATGTTCATTTCTTCTCCAAATTCATTTATTGCTCTCCCCTCCACTAACCCTATTACAGGCTGCTTGGCCTCTTTTCTATACTTCAACCCACCAAATACTCCTCCTGCGTCAGGGCTGTTGTCCTTGCTGTTCCCTCTGGTTGGACTATTCTTTCTCCATGGCCGGCTCCTGCATCTGCTTCAAGAGTTGACTTCAATTTCCCTCGACTTTTGTTTTGTTTTGTTTTCTTTTTCTTTCTTCCTTTTTTTCTTCCTTTCTTTCTTTCTTTTTTTTGGTATCAGGAATTGAATCCAGAGGGCACTTAACCACTGAGCCACATCTCAAGCCCTTTTTCTATTTTATTTAGAGAGACAGGGTCTCACTGCGTTGCTTAGGGCCTCACTAAATTGCTGAGGCTGGCTTTGAAATCATGATCCTCCTGCCCCAGCCTCCCAAGCAGCTGGGATTACAGGTATATGCCACCATGCCAGGCTTTACTCTACTCTTAATGACACCCCTCCCAATCCCATGTTTATTGTTCCCGCTTCCTGTTTGATTTTTCTCTGTAATTCTTACCATCCAGTAGACTCTTCATATCATCTGTCTTATAAATTACCTGTGTACCTTCACTAAAACACAAGGCCCTGAGAACAAATGTCTTTGTCTATTTATTGAGCACTTAATATGTGTTTGGAGGCCTACATCCTCATCGTGTAGTCCAGGCACAGAGTAAATGCTCAAAAAATACCTGTTGAATGAATGAATAAATGAGTGGATGAACATGGAAGGGCTTGTTGGCCAGTGGTTTTGAAAGTGTTTTAGCAGCAGATGCCAGGTATGTCCGATCCCACCAGGCCCTTTTGCCCCCTGCCTGTCCCCTGCTTCTTGATAGGGAGAAGGATGGAAGGGGATGAAATGTTGGGCCCACTCCCAAGGAAGTGGAGAGATCCTCCTTTGAGGGCCCGAGGTCCCTTGCCCATGACTGCTTTCCAGCTGGACATTCTAAATCGTCAAGGTTTCTTTTTTCCCCCCAAAAAGGAAATTGTTTTATTGCTTGTTTTCTTCTAATTACAAAAGTAATAAATGTCCACAGTAAACAATTTTATATGCTCCATAAATAAGATTGAGTTCCCCTCCTCAACCCTGACTCTCCAGTATCTCCTCTGTCAAACTCTGCTTACCTGTTTTTATTTTCCTAACAACGCTGTATCAAGAATCTTTCTGTATCAATATTTTAAAAAGAGGGACATCGTTGTTTTTAATGGCTGCTGTGTATGAATTCAGCATAATTCATTTAAGCAAGCCACCGGGTTTCACTGTAATAAACAGCCTGGCAATGAACATCCTGGTACATACATCTTTGCTCTCTTGACCCATTATTTCCTTAGGATGAATTCCCAGAAGTGCAATTGCTGGGTCACATGGGCTGCTGGTTGGAAGACTCCTGATACTATTGTCCAAATGTGGGAGGATTCCAATTCTAAGGGGATTGGAGTGACCCTCTGCCCTGTATTTTCCCCACATAGTTCTCTTGCCTCACGCTCTTCCTCTAAGGGGACCTATGAAGGACAGAGGAACAATATTTATTTCATACTTCTTAGCAATGGGTTATTGTATACCAGGCACTGTTCTAGATGCTTTATTCATACTAATTTGTTTACACTTCATAAAAATGTTAAGAAGAACATACTATATATGTTTCTGTGATGTGTGATGTGTGTGTGTGTGTACCAGGGACTGAACCCAGGGGTATTTTGCCACTGAGCCATATCCTCAGTCCTTTTTATTTTTTGAGACAGGGTCTCACTAAGTAGCTCAGGTTGGCCTCAAACTTGCAATCCTCCTACCTCAGTCTCCCAGGACTCTGAGATTACAGATGTGCACCACTGTGCCTGGCCTGAAGGTAATTCTATTATTAGCTCCACTTTACAGATGAGAAATTGAGGCTGACAGATGCAATCACTTGCCTAAGGTCATGCAGCTGGCAGGGAATAGGTAGTAGACTCAAAGCCAGGCAGCCTTAGACCAAAGCCTGGACTCCTGGCCCCATTGCTTCCAAAGCCAGGCTTTGGAGCATGAGTTTGATGATCAACTTGCCTCTCTCTAGCTGCATGATGTTCAACAAATCACTTCACCTCTCTGAACTTCAGTTTCTTTGGTGTAAATCTAGGCAGATCACTCTTACCTGGTTTTTAGGAGGAATCTATGTGCTAATGTATAGCAAGAGGCACAGATCAGAATCAGTACTTGGTAAATGTGACTTCCCTGCCCCTCCCCATGACCTGACCCTCTACACTCCCTCTCCCCGACCCCATGACTGGAAATCCTGTGGGAAAGAAAATGACGGCTTGACTCTTCCCCTGAGGTTTCCGAGCCTTGTGTTCCTGCCTCTTTCTCACGCCACCTCCCTCACAGGCCAGAGCCCAGGAAGTGTGCATTTCAGAAACTCTGCCCCCCACACAGCCAGATAACCCCACGGTGGCAGACAGAGAGCTGGGGCAGCCTGTCACACCCCACTTCCCATCGTCTTGTGCTGGAGGTGGGGCAGGGAGGATGGTTGGTTCCTCTTACCCACTCCCACCTTCCCCGCTCCCTAGTCCCTGCGCCCAGCTTGCTTCAGATTCCCGGCCTCTGAAATCATTGCTCCAGCCCACCGGACTGGGCCCTAGGCCAGCTCCTCCAGCCCCAGGCTTGCCGGCAGAGTCCTCGCCTTTGCTCCCTAAAGACTAATCACTGTCCTGTCAGCTTGGCCCTCTTCCCCTGTATTATTGTACAGAAATAGCCCCGGGCCCCCCTGCTTCCCCTCCTCTCCCCTCCCCTGCGCACCCTGCCCTGAGCCTCTCCACTGCTGGACTCTGATCTCTCCTCCAGCATCGTGTTTCCTCCTCCTCCCTCTTTTCTCCTCTCTCTTGCTCTTTGTGGCTGGGACTTGACCTCTACCTTCTGGAGCCAAGCACAAACTAGATCTGGCTGACAGAGCAGGGGAGCAGCCTCCTAGTCCTCCTCCCCAAAGGGCCCAGGGGAGGGAGCTTTGAGGGAAGGCAGTGGTGGGTACAACATGCTCTTCTGGATGACCAAGGGCACACAGAGCTCCTGCCTAAGCACAGAGCCTTGAACTTGGCCATAGGAAACCCCCAGCTTCCTTTTTCTTGTGGTGTGCTGCCTCACCCCCTCTCAACACAGGGTAGTTTAGGAACCGAGTCATTCCTCTGCACAACAGGCTCTCTGGAGAGGTGTGGGGGCATCCAGGCAGCTGTGGGGGTCTGCAACCAGCAACCAGTAGAATCTAGGGACGGGTGATGCCAGGCAGTCAGGATGCAGCTATGGAGGGGAAGCAGCTGGGAATCTGTCTGCAGGCAGCAGAACTCAAGTAGGGGCTGGGGAACTAGACTCTAGTCCTGAAGAGGCCCAGCAAAGACAAGGCAAGTCCCAGTCCTCAGGGCTTCATGGAACTGGACAGGGCCCCAAGGTTACCCACTGACTGGACCAGGGGTGGAAAAGTTGGTACTGGGGCTCTGCTTCCAATCAGAGCCTAGAACCAGGACAGAAGAGAATGGCCAGAACACAGAAGCAGGGGTAGGACTGTGGGGAGCTGGGAAGAGAGGGTATTCAGATGCTGGACTAGCAGAGTGGGCCTGGGCATGCCCAGGGTCATAATGGATGGCAAAGATGGGGGTGGGGCCTGAAGGTGGGACTGTGGAAATGATATCAAGCTAAGTGTCTATTATGGATCAGGCAACACCCTAAGTGCTTTCTGTGGCTTATTTCATCACCCCCCAAAAAGCCTAATGAGATATATACCACCACTGTCTCTGTTCTCAGAAAGAGGACACTAAGGCATAGGATGTTAAGGAGGTTGCCCAAAGTCACACAGTAACTAGAAGACTCTAGACTTGAACCCAGGAAGTTTGGTTCGGCAGCATCTATTTAAATCTGCTCTTGGGTGCAGTAGGCACGCATCCCCGAGGACCTAGCTGAGCAAGTTCCTCTGAGTTCTTCCTCTGGAGGACGGGGCACATGGCAGTGCTCCTGGATGCCTGGCTCTGCCATTCTGTGTGCAACCATAAGCAAGTCACTTCCCTTCTCAGAGCCTCAGCCTCCTCATGTAAAATGGGCCAATAGCATGGCTCCATCAAGATTGCATAAGAAAGTACCTTTATCCTGCTGTCCCCAAAGTAGCCCATAGCCCAGTCCCACATTGTTGAGCCCCAACTGGCCCGACTCTGGGAGCTGCTTTGTGAGGTTCCCCTCTTGATCAGGCTGAGCTCCTGGCAAGTGCTGTCCTATCATGGTCACCATCACAGGCTGGCAGGCCAGGGGAAGATAAGGTGAGCAAGGGTGGATTTCAAATTGAGGAGAGGGGCTTGGGGCCTTTGGGGAGGCCTCTCTACACCCCAATCCTGCCCTGAGTATAGATGAGGAAATTCATTGTTTCCCTCAATCCTTCCAGTAATTTCTCAAATTCATCATTCCTTGCTAACAAGAAGGAGCCAGACCACAGTGGTTTGGAGCCAGGTCAGACCCTCACTGCAGCTTTAGGGGGCTTCGCACAAGTCTGTAGCATGATCCTCCTTCCCCAGGATACCCCCCTGCTCCATCCCTCCTCTTCCCTGATCTTCAAGCCAAATAATTTCCCCTCCTGGACCCCCAGCCCCAGGCCTTGCCTCTCTAGATCTGGCAGATGGAGAGCCCTTGCCCCAGCCCCCATTGCCTCAGTGGAACCAGCAAAGAGGGAGGGGTAAATTGCAGGAGGGAGGGCAGGGTGGGTTGAAGTGGTTGGGGAAAAAGGAGAGAAGGACTGTCCTAGGAAGAGGGGCTTCTGTCCTTCCTTTCCTCACCACCAGCAGTCAGGGATATTGGTTTTGTGACTCTGAGCTCACAGTTAAATTGCCCTCAACCAAAATAGGATTGACATCCCTGCTCTGCTTCCTAGCTACATGCAGTGGGCAGGGAACTCAACTTTTCTGGGTCTGAGTTGCTTCATCTCTGAAATGGGCATAATACTAGCACATACCTCAGTGGTTTGTTGGGGACTTCAAATGAGATGATACATGGAAAGTGTCTAGCATAGTACCTGCATACAGAAAAGTTCAGTAGCCAGGCGTGGTGGTGCAAGCCTGTCATCCCAGCTGTTCTGGAGGCTGAGACAGGAGGATTGCAGATTTGAAGCCAGTTTCAGCAATTTAGTGAGGCTGTAAGAAACCTCGTGAGGCACTGTCTCAAAATAAAAATTACAAAGGGCTGGGGATGTGGTTCAGTGGTTAAGCGCCCTTAGGTTTAGTCCCTGGTACCAAAAAAAAAAAAAAAATCAATAAATGATAGCTATAGTTGTTGCTGGGTCTTCTGGAATCTGGAACTACTAGTATGTTTCTGTTACAAGTGTGACAAGTGAGATGATTGTAGACAGTGATCTACAGGCCCTCTGCATGTACTAGAGACTAAATGATGTATCACCCATGAGCCCTTCATATCCCTCTGGCCTGAGGAGCACAGAACTAGGGTCCTGCAGCATTCATAGGCCAAGCGACTTTGGCTCCTTCCTGTCCCAGGACACGGTACAGCCCTGTGCTCCACATCCCTGCCCTCCAGAGAATCAGGGAGCAAGGTGGCTTGAACCCATGGAGGTGGTCAGGGGAGAGGGCAAGAGGGGTCTGATAGGGGAGATGGATTTGATAGCCTCACCCTTAGTGCTATTCAGTTCCCAGGTCACTGGCACTGACTCCCAGGGTCTAATGACCTATTGCTGTAGGTTACCTCTCTTATATCACTTTATAATGCAGGAAGTCCTTTAAGTCCTATAGAGTTGGAGAGACTGGCTGGCCTGATTCAGGAAACTTGGGACGTCTTCCATCCACGTTGGTTGATTGACTTACAAATAAGGCAGTTATCAAAGGATTGCTCCACAAAAGACTTCCAAAGTTTATTTAGGGGCTCACAGTTTCAGAGGTCTCAGTCCATAGACAGCTGGCTCCATTCCATGGGGCTCAAGGTGAGGCAGAAGAGGGTCGAAGAAAGCAAATTACATGATGATCAGAAAGCAAAAAAGAGAGTGACTCCACTATCCAGAAACAAAATATGTATCCTAAAGCCACACCCCCAATGACCCAACTCCTCTAGTCACACCCCACCTGCCTTCAGTTACTATTTAGTTGATCCCTATTGGGGGATTAATTCACTGATTGGGTTAAGATTCTCACAACCCAATCATTTCTCCTTTGAACCTTCTTGCATTGACTCACACATGAGTTTTTGGGGGATACCTCACATCCAAACCATAACATTCCACCCCCAGGGGGCTAGTTTTGATGACTTTCCAGCCCCAAGAGAAGAGCAACCTAGGACTTCAATACACAAACCAGTCTGCTCTCCCCAGACTATACATGCTACTTCTTTTGCCTTATCTCAGATTCTTCAGTCTTCTTTGACTGTATTTTAGTCAATTTCTAACCCTTATAGATGAGTTTTTCTCTTTCTACCTCTTCAGTATTTCAGGATCAGAGAGCTCCCCCTATACTTGTGTAGCCCCCTGGGATTGTGTGCCTAGCAGTATATCCTGTTGGATCTACAGGCCCCACTGGACTGTGACCTCCTGGAGGGTCAGGCCCTGGCTCAGTATCCCCTGTGCTTTGTCCAGAGTTTGGCACACACAGCTTAGTCCAGGGCTTCTTGACCCCATGCCCACCTCATATTCCTTAGCTCTTATCTCAAAATATACCAGATACCACCCACCTGCTCTGAGTCCTCATTATCCCCAGCCTGGATCTCTACAGTTTGTTCCCAGTGCCCTGGGACTTCAGCAACTAGAAGGAGTGTCTTAACACAATTCAGTCTGATCACATCCCTCTTCTTCCTCTAAATCCTGCCATCTCACTCAGAACAAAAGCTAAACTTCTTTGAATGACCCACATGGCCCAACAGGATCTCCTCCTCCACTTTAGCTCTCAGTCCTCATCTCCTACCACCCTTCCCATGGCTCTGTCCAGCCAGACTGCTTATCAAACACACCAACATGTCCTCACCCCAGGGCCTTTGCACTCACAGTGGCTGCTGCCTGAAATATTCTTCCCTGGGTAAAGACACAAGTTACTTCCTCACCTCCTTTGAGCCTTTGCTTAAATGTCAACTTCTCAATGAGACCCTCCTGACCCTCCTTTACCCCTACCTTTCCTTCCTCATGCCCCTCACTTCTTTCATTTTTCACCGTCTGCTAGTCTATTCTACTTAACCATTTTGTTTATTAGCTGTCCTCCCTGAATTGGCTGTCAGCAACACAAGGGCAGAGATTTGTGCTTATTTGTTGGCAACTGCAATTCTGGTGTCTAGTACTGTACCTGGCATATAGCAGCCACAGAAAGAAAACAGTTTAGGTGACTCTGGAGCCCTGCTGGGAGCAGGGAAGCCAGGGCAGGCTCTAGGCTCGGGCCTTGGCACTTAGCCTTTAATTGCCCTTGCTTCCCTTTCTGTAGCTTGAACAGGGCCCATTTTTT